>JAQZBX010040465.1:0-22669 GCA_029593785.1 Cabassous unicinctus | reverse complement strand
TTACTTCTGGTATTGGTTTTGGTAAGCTGCTTTTTTTTGTAGGAATATATCCATTTATTCTGAATTTACAAATTTATTGCCAGAAGTTCATAATATACTATTAATATCTTTTTTAAAAAAATTTTTATTGTGGTAACATATATGTAACATAAAATTTGCCATTTTAAGTGTACAGTTCAGTGATATTAAGTACATTCACAATATTAGGCTACCAGCATCACCATCCATTACCAAAACTTTTTCATCACATCAAACAGAAACTCTGTGCCCATTAAACAATAACTTTCCATGGCCCTTTCCACTCTTCCAGCCTCTGGTGACCATATTCTAGTTTCTGACTGTATTAGTCAGCCAAAGGGGTGCTAATGTGAAATACCAAAAATGGGTTGGTCTTAATAAAGGGTATTTATTTGGGGCAGAAGTCCACAGATACCAGGCCATAAAGCATTAAGTTTCTTCTCTCACCACAGTCCATTGCCACGTGTTAGAGCAAGACAGCTGCCGACATTTGGCCAGGGTTCAGGCTTCTGGGGTTCCTCTCTTCCCGGGGCTGCATTTCTCTCCGGGCTTAGCTCCTGTTTCCTCTACAAGGTCAGCTGTAGGCAATCAGGCGAACAGTTCGCTTCTCTTCTCCTGGGGCCTTCTTTCCAACATCAAAGCTGCTTCTAAAAGACTGCTTCTCAAAAGACTGCTTCAACTCTGTTCTTTGCCTTGCCTTTTATATTCTATTCCCCACCCACCAGGGGGTGGGGCTCAACGCCCTACTGACTGACATGGCCCAGTCAACGCCCTAATCATAATTCAATCATGCCCAGATTAACAGATCAGTTTACAAGCATGATCCAATTATATTTTTGGAATTCATAATTACATCAAATTCCCCAACTGTAACACTGACTATGAATTTGCTTATTTTAGGTATTTCAGATAAGTGAAGTCATACATTGTTTGCCCTTTTTTTTTTTCCTAAAGATTTATTTATTTATTTATCCCCCCCTTGCTGCTTGTGCCTGCTGTGTCCATTTGCTGTGTGTTCCCTCTGTGTCTGCTTATCTCCCCCTTGCTGCGAGGCCCCACTGCATCAGCCCACCGCACTGCGGGCGGGCCGGCCCGCCCCCACAAGGAGGCCCCGGGAAGCGAACCCGGGGCCTCCCACACAGTAAACGGGAGCTCCATCGATTGAGCCACACCCGCTTCCTTGTTTGCCCTTTTGTGTCTGTCATATTTAACTCAGTGTGATGTCTTCATGGTTCATCCATGTTGTAGCATGTGTCAGAACTTTATTCCTTTTTGCAGTTGAATGGTATTCCATTGTGTATATATACTATATTTTGTTTATCCTTTCTTCTGTTGATGGACGTTTGGGTGTTTCTACCTGTTAGCTATTGTGAATAATGCTGCCATGGACATTGGTATTTAATATCTTTTTAATATCTCTAAGACTATAAAATTAATTCCTGATAATAGAAGCAACCCGGGTGTTCATGAGCAGATGAATGGATAAACAAAATGTAGTACATACATATAATAGAATATTATTCAGCCATAAAAGAGTATGAAGTGCTTGTACGCAGGACAACATAGATGAATTTTGACGACTTCACATTGAGTGAAATAAGCTAGACACAAAAGGAAAAATACTGTATGATTTCTCTTATATGAAATAGAATAAACAAATTTATAGAGCTTGAAAGCAGAATTGTAATTACCACCAGGGCATGGTTGGAGGAGGAAATCGATAGTTATTGCTTAATGGGTATGAGTGTCTGTTTAGGATGATGAAAATGTTCTGGAAATAGTGGTGAACATTATACAGTATTGTCAGTGTACTTAACGTCACGGAATTTTTCACTTTAAATTGGTTTTTTAATCTACTGTATATTTTACCACAGTAAAAAAAGAGGTTAGAAAAATATGTCAGTATTCAAGTTAACACATATTCATCACATGGCTGTTGAGTGCCAATCGCTGCTAAACCCTAGAGATATAGGGCCTTTGCACTCAAGAAACTCAGGGATACCATGAGGCTCAGGGATGGGTGATGAAAGGCATTCAGAGGAAGTGAGGGGGAGTGTGAAACAAAGTCCCAGAAGCAGGGGAACAGCCTATTGGAGTCAAAGGTCAGTTCACTTCTGCTACTGCCCGGAAGAACAAGCTCCAGGAAATGGGCCTGCAAAGTCGGGCGCAGGGGGAGCCAGGCTTTGGACTTATCTTGAGTTTATCTAGGCTCACAGTTTATATGGAGAAAGTTCACTCAGTTTTGTGTTAAATTCGGTTATTATAATATGTGCGTTATAATCCTTTAGCCTTTAGAGCATGCGAGGCTTAAATAACTCTGATTCATCTAATTTTATGACAAGGAACTTCCTAAATAGAAGACTAACGTAATTGATGCTTTCTTGACTTGAAAACATGTAATCTGAAATAACAGAGAAATTTCTGGAGATGTACATATGTTCTTAAATGCACAAAAAAATTGTGGAAGAACACAAGATACCTAAGTGATAGCCCTCAAGGGAGGGAGACTGGAGATAATGAAAAGTAGATTTCTCTTACTCCTTGTGTTACCCTCTTCTGCTTTTGAATGTTTTGTCACTTCTGTTTTGAAATGAATTTTGTCACTTCTGTTTTGAATGTTTTGTCACTTCAGTTTTGAAATGAATTCTGTTTTGAAATGAATTTTAAAATTCCATTGATTACTAATAATGAAAAATTAATTCCTGATATTTATCATTTATAGTGCCCCCCCCCCTTTCCCCCCCCTTGATTAGTCTTGCTGGGGCCTATTTAATTTTTATTTTTTTAATGAACCAACTTTTGGTTTTGTTGATTACTCCCCCCCATTATATGTTTATTTTCTGTTTAATTGATTTCTGCTTTTGTCTTCATTATTCCCTTTGACTTTCTTTAGGATTAAAATGCTATTCTTCTAATTTTTTGAGATGGAGACTTAGGTAATTTATTTGCAGTGTTTCTTTTTTAATAAATGCATTTCATTGCTATAGATTTCTCTCCCATCACAACTTTTGCTTTATCCCACATGTTTTGTGTTGTATTTCATTACCATTGAGTTCATAATATTTTCTGATTTTCGTTGTATTTTATTTTGTACTCATGGATTATTTAGAAGTATATTGCTTTACTTTTCAAACATATAGGGCTTTTCTAGCAATCTTTTAAAAATTTATTTCTTATTTCTATTTGAGGCTGAATTTCTAAGGATGACATTGCTAAAAAACGTTTGCTGAATTCCTAGACTTTTGGCTGATATCTCATAACATTTCCCACCAGATAAGATGATAACAATTCACACTTCTTGCAGCAGCATTTGAAAAAGTCTTGGTAGCTCAATGCCTACCAGTATCAGGTATTATCATTTTGTAAAAGTTCTTTCTAATTTGATAAGCAAAGAATAATATATCTTTGTTTTAAGATATTTTTTAAATCACTTCTTTGATCATACTTTTACTGACCAGTTTTTCTTTCATAAATTGGCTGTTCTCTTCCCTTGCTGATTTATTAATTTGGGTGCAGGTCTTTTTCTTTGTAAGAGCTTTTGAAAGCTCTTCTTAAGCATAAGAGTGAACCAATTACTACTTCTTTCTGGAACCACGGACTCTGTTGATTGTGGAACAGATTTGGCTGTTGTTATAGTTAGGGAGAGATAATGAAGGTCTGAATTAGTCTGTGGCAAAGCAGATTGAAAGTCGAGAAGATGGGAAGGGGGAGGGCTTGTAAGGCTGGGTAATTGAATGTGCATAGTGAAGGAGAGAAGAATCAAGATGAGTCTCATGTGTCTACTATGGACACCTGGGTGACTAATGAGGCCTTTAATAGAATTCGGAAACCCAAGAGAGTTTAGGAATATAGAAGAACATAATGAGTTTGATTTTTGTTGAGGTTAAAGTGCCTGAAAGACATTAAAGTCATCTGCTGGTAGTTAGAAATATGGATCTGGTTACTTGCTCAGGAGAGGACAGGGTTGGAGAGAGAAATTTGGGAGTCATCAGCATATAAACCAGAAAGTTCAAGAAGGATTTGGATAGGTTAATGAATTTTATTTGTCCTTGGTTATGAGAACCTAGAGATGCTTGGGGTTATGAGGTTGGACATCCTAAAAGGCATCCATGTAGTTTCATAAATCATTCCCTGATCCTTTTGTAGGAGATGTGTAGGGTTAAAAATTGGTCTGATCTAGAATGCTTATTGTAAATTGGTCACCGTTGTAGGATAAGCCCAGACAAAGGAAATCTCATGTTCTCTGACGTTTTCCACAATACTCTTTACACATAGGTCAACATTTGATTTGGTTTTCATTTTCTTTTAGTATATTGTTAAGACTTTTCTGGCATATATATTTTGTAGTCTCTTGTGATCTCTAGATTTCATATTTATGTAGAAAGTAATCCCTGCCCATAATGTACTGGGGAATTTTTTTTTAATCTACTTGTAGACTGATTCTTTCTTTACAGTCTACCCATATCACTATTTATGTTGTGTTATAATTTTTATCTGACCTCTTCTATTTATGTTTTCTTTTGAATACTAAATCATTTTGGGGTAGTAGTATCCTTTTAAAAAGAGTCAAGGTGCACATGTTTTAACGAAGCCCTTTTCTTATTTTCTCCCTATGAATGCCATGTTTGTCAAGATACTTACTCCCAAAGGCCGTGTGTTAAGTACTGTTTATTTTTCCTTCCTGTCTTAATTAGATGCATGTAACAATGTCCATCCTACACTTTCTCGAAATGTTGAAAGTTAGTATTCAAATCCCTAATCCTGCCCTCTTGAAATTAAGTTGCCGAGCCCCCTGATTGAGAAACACAGAAATTGGTGGTGGTTATCCTCTGGTCCTTCTGAAATAAAAGGACATGAAGTGTTGCCTCTGCCAAAAGCACAAGTGCGTGTGAAACTTGGAGAAAGCGCACTGTAGTGGTTAAGAGCACATGGCCGCATGGTTTTCACTCTGCCCCTTACCAGCTGCATGAACTTGGGCAGGTTTTGTTTTAGTTTTTGTTTTTTGTGGTAACATCGATTTGCCATTTTAGCCATCTTTAACAGTACAATTCAGTGGTGTCAATTCCATTTACAATTTTGTGCTACCAGTAACCCCATCTATTATCAGAACTTTTTCATCACTCAAACAGAAATTCTTTTCTCCATTAAGCAGTAATTCCCTACTCCCTTTCCCCCCAGCCTCTGATAACATCTAATCTACTTTTTGTCTCTATAATAATAATTTGCTTACTCTAAATATTTCATATAAGTGGAATCATACAATTTCTATCCTTTTGTGTCTGGCTTATTTCACCCAGGATAGTTGTTTTCAGGGTTCACTCATGTTTAAGCTTGTATCAAAACATCATTTCATTTTATGTCTGAATTATGTTCCATTGTATGTATATCCCATGTTTTGTCTGTCTACTCCTCTGTTGATGGACACTTGGGTTGTTTCTCCCTGTTGGCTATTGTGAATAATGCTACTATGAATATTTGCATGCAAGTCTCTGTTTGAGTCCAGTTCTTTTGGGTACCTAGGAGTGGAATTGCTTGGGTGGGTTTATATCAGTGCCTCAGGTTCCTCATCTCTAAAATGGTACAGAGAATACCTACTTCATAGAACAGTTACCAGATTAAATGAGTTTACGTTGTTAAACACTTAAAACAGTGCCTGCCACATGGTAAATACTATTACACTTTTAAATAAATGATGAAAGATCAGCCTTCCCTCTTTTTATAGAATTTTGAACTTTAAGATTTGGTCAGAAATACAGTGTTTTAGTAAAATTGAGATCTCATCCATTTAATCAATCTTTTAAAATGTCTTTAGTATCATACCTAGTTTCTTCATGTGGTATAAAATTATACTCAAAAAGGAAAGATGTTTGGTCAAACTGTTAACTCTCTGCCAAGTGTCTGCTGTGGGTGTTCCTTACTGTTGGTCTTTGATTTGTCTCTGATGTGTCCGATTTTGGCTGATGAATAATTGTCCAAGAACTGCTAACTTGTTGGAGTCAAGTGCAGCCCTGGAGTACTCAGTGTGAATAAAGCATTTGGTTTCTGTAACCCAGAGAACCTGATATGTGGCTTCTTTTTATTTCATTCAGTAAACTTGTCAATTAGCTGCGTTTGAAAAGTGATTTTTGATTAATGCAATCAGTAAACATAAAGTCTTCTCTGTGATTGCCATGCTGATTAGGTAAATTGTCACTTTGAGGAGCTGTTGGAGAGGTCTTGGTTTACGTGGCCTTAGAGTTCTGGATACGGGATAGGTTTTTAAAGACCAAAGGAAAAAAATTAACTGTCATTTTTTTCCTCTTGCCTGTACCTTTCTGAAGGGCAATTCACTATCTCAGAATTTTTTTTTCTCTCTCTCAAATAGATCTTCTTCTGTTAGAGCCATACAAGTGAATGATAATAAGTTTGTTTTACCTTCTGCTTCATTACTTATAAAGCCAGGAAACATTTCTGCTTTATGAATGCTGAAGGGGCTGTGTATATTGTGCAGAGGTGCGTATGAAGAGATTTGTTGAAAGGCAGCCTTTGCTCCTCCTCCCCCACTTTTGAAGGCAAGGTGTGACAGAATTAAGGAAAAAAGTCTTAAAAAATTTGCTTAGGTCTTAACACAAAATTATGGTTTGTTGTATGTACTTAGTTTATGTGAAAAAAAACAGTTCTTCTGGAGGCAAGAAATAGTAAGAGTGCAATAAAGAGGGGAAGCACCTGGCATTCTGGAATAGGAACTTTTGCCATTTTTCCAGATACTTCCAGGTATATAGGTAGACTGTTGAGTAGGGCTCCCCTCTCTCTACAAAAAGTATTCATACCTAATCAACTTTACATTCATGTTCTGCTTAGAGCTATTGTTGGGCTTACTCTAACATGTAGCATGTTTGATTCTAAAGAATATGTATTGCTGATGGTGATGGGAAATTTCCCTCCTTTTATACTGTTTCTAAGAGAAAATATACACTTTTCCGGCCTTTTTTGTCAAAAAGCATTAGAAAAAGTGCTTCAGGAGGTTTTTCTTAATATAGATATGTCTTTTTATTTTAACCATCTCCATTTGATTTTAAATTTAGTAGGGATCCAGGGTGGGAGCTTTTTAAGTATACCAAGGAGAGTGTGTATTCTTTGGTTATACCATGTATAAAGAGACAACATGGAACCAGAATCACAGAATTAAGTCTTCTTGGTGAAAGGGATGTATTTCCAGGGCAACCACTGTGGTTCTGGGGCATGTGAAATACAGAACTAGATGAGGGTCTGAGTGAAATTTGTGAATTTCTTTTGACTTTTATTAGATTAGCTAATTTTGTTTATAGAAAGGCACTAAAATAAAATACTTCTGGGAACGTTTAATCAGTCCTTACTAAAATAATTTTTTTACATGATCTGAATAAACCATTGGACTTCAAGTTTAACAAGCAAATGATCAGAAAAGGTACCTTAAATACTGGTTTTTACTATCAGTAGATTACATTCTCGTAAATGATAACTCATTTGCACTAATGGTAGGGTATTTATAAATTTATCTTAAGTTTTTCAGTAGAGATAAACTATACTGATGAAATGATTGCTGTTCTCGTAAGCATTTCTGGTTTTACCTCTTCTAATTGATTTTTCTGATGGTGTATAGTTTGTAGTAGTAGTCAAAAGTTATTCTAGGCCTAGAATAGGGAATTTTCATCCCTATTTTTCGGTGGACTGTGTGGCAACTGGCTTCCTGAGATTCCACTCGGGTTTTGAGCACGTATTTGCAGGTCTGCAAATCTGCAGGAGCAAGAAACCTCCTCAGCCTTGTTACTTGGTTTGACCATTTGTGGTCTGATTTTTAAAAGATAAAGAACGTAATTTGAATTGACTAGAGCTAAGCCCCCTCCTTTCACCTTCAAAATTGGATTCTGCTTGGAATCCACTCCTTTCCAAGGAGGGCTCCCATGACTCCACGTGCTCCTCCTGTAGGAGCGGGAAGGAGAGTAGGCACAGGGTGGGGGCCGGTTGAGGACCAAAGAGCAGGTGCGGTGGCCGCAGAGCCAGGAAGGGGGTGGATGTGGGTCCTGGGTGAGTGTGTGTTGGGCTGGCCACACGGCTCTAGCACGGGTGGCTTGTCCACTTGTGGAAGGCCTTCTTCGGGCCGTCACTCTTCCCACCGTGAGCATGGGAAGGCAGCCCGTAGCGAGAGCCAGGCATTTCCCGGGAGGCATTGTGAGCAACCAGCTGTGTGCAGCCTCGCTTTTCCATGGTCCCCTTTGTGGGGTTTTTTAAAGCACAATTCGGCTTTTTAAAAAAATTTGTAGGTAAACCCAGATTTGCTTTTTGTTTGTTTGTTTCTAACCAGAGATAAGCTTTCATTTCTTCTTTCCATAAAGAAAGTAATTTTGAAAAGGATGTTTCTAGTTTCTGTTTCCATTAAAATATGAGCCTGAATACATTATGGTAAGCCTTGTTGTCCTTGTGTCTTGGGACTCTGGGAGGAGGTAACTGCCCTCACGCAGTGAACTTATTAGACAACTTCTGGAAACAGCTGTTTAGATGAGGTCACACTCAGCCCCTGCTGAAGGGCAACCGAGGTGCGGGGAGGGTGGGGTGCACCAGACTCGATGGGGGCCGTTGGCCGGGTGCTCTTGGTTGGGTGTTCCTTTCATCCTGTCTACCAGTCCATTTATTTGGAAGAACAGCAGCCATTTAATTGTTTCTTGTAGTTAGCTGATGTTGCTAGTTCAGCTTTGTGTTAAGGGGAGGTTTGACTATCAGAGAACAATAGAAAAGTGGGTGGTCCCTTCATTAACATGTTTTCCTGGCCTTTGTTGGAAAGAGAATGTGTGCTTCCACTTGATGTCAGGAGAGCTGGGTAAGTCAGCGCTCCTTTCCAGTTTGCATGTTTCAGAGAAAAATTTCAGGATCTTTATTAAGGTTACCATTCATTCTGTTTGTATTAATGGAAAAAACCTAAATCCTTCCTTTTGCATAATATTTAAAATATAAGTGTAAAATACATGAATACACACACAGAAATGTGAAAGTGTCATAGCCAAGGTTATCAAAACTATGTTTTGTTATCAAAGCGAAAATAATAAAACTAACAAAAAATTTGCCGTTTATCTTTTTTCATCTGGGGTATGTGTAGTTACATTGCTAGTTTATTTGGCTTACATTTTGCCTCAGATTTTTTTCCCACAAGATCTTTTAATTATAAAATATGGGGATATATGCATATATATTTATGTATCATTTTGCAAATATTGTATGTGCTGTGAAACAACAACAAAAAAAAGGTTCACAACCACAGTACCTGGGGTTAGAACTTAAATATCTCTTTTTTCAGGGACCAGATTAAATTCCCAGCACTGAGTATGCAGGGAACAATCACAAAGTACAATCATTTATCTCTTAAGGAGATAGCAGAAGCTTTGATTTTTCTTTCATCTGCTTTACTTCATAAATTTTTATAAAATTCTTTCCAGACATAATAATCACTGACATGCTACTTTATATGCATGTAAACCTGATCATTCTTAACCAATAATAAATTGTTTTCTTTCTCTCTTCTAAAAAAAAAAATAAAAAAATAAAATAAAATAAAATAAAATATGGGGGGTGGGGATGGTAGTAGCTACATAGTAATTACTTTAAAACAAAAACAAAAAATACCTCCTGTTTATACCTTCCCTGTTTCTTTTCCAGACATGAGGCCCCAGGACTCCTGGCGAGGCCCACCTCCCCTTTTCCAGCAGCAAAGATTTGACAGGTAATATTAAGGCAAGCACAATTTTTAAACATTTCTCCATTTCAGCATTTGGGATTTATGGACTTTTTAGAAAGTAAAATCTCCATAGTTTGAAATACTTGCTCACACCCCCACCCCCCAAATTTCTCTTGTACCTATCCTTTAGGAAAATAGATGGTTAACACTTTGAATAAGAGACTCATGTATATAGACCTTCCTACTTTTCTTGGCTCTTGGCCTTTATTTTATTAACACTTTTGAGGTGCCTGAAAAATGTAACACAGAAAGCTTAAAACTGTATTAGGTTTTGGACAGGCTAAACAAATTTCTTCTTAGAAGGACTGTGCAGCTTAATGAGGCATAACTAATGGTGTTCCACTTTTATCATTTCTGTGCTGGCGATGCAGCATTAGTACAGACCAACCATTGATTCTTGCTACAAACCTCTTGAAGTCCTAATCAGCTTCTTTGGTACAACTTTTTCAGGGCTGACAAGCCTATTGTAGGGCAGTGTCACTGTAGGTCAGTAGTTATTAGTTGCCACTGAAAACAGTTTCTTTAACTACTTAAGACTGAACTGAATTAAACGCAGAAGGGACTCAGAAGAGGATTATGGGATCTGCAGTCTAATAAGTACCATGGAATAGAAAGAATGTGACATGGTTTAATAATAAGGGATGTTTTACATGTGTTCCTTCGTTGATAAGTTGTGTGCTCGTAAGTCAGATGGACTCTACACAACAAGACAGCTAGGCATGTTATGAATAATTACATTAACATCTGGAGAATAATTTTTAAAGGACAGCTTTAGAATGTCTCATTTCATGCTGGTTTTGCCAGCCTCAGTAAATGCTGGAATGAATTGAACCCCATCATAGTAAGACTTCCTTTTTTTCCTTCCCAGTTCCAATCTGTTTTGTTTTCCTCTCCTCTGCCATTTTAGCAGGCTCTGATATATTCACATCTGAAATGAATTAGCTATTTTTGGAAACAGGGTTATAAATGCTGCTCCTCTTTTAAGAAAATTCTGAAATTCTTTGGGCTCCAAAACTTCATTTTGTTGTTTTTTCTACAAGAAGATGAATCATTTTATTTAAATGTTTATTAATACTGTCAGCTACTTAGTGTAAGCCATGTTTCAAATTTAATGTGACTGGCAATGCCTGTATTTATGTTTCATTTTCAATATAAATGCTCAAAGCCCTAAGTTATTTCATGATACTCAGAGTAGCCCCATTTTGAAACAGCAATTGAGCGAGTAAGAGCTAGATTTTTTTCTGAAGTATATACTATCAGATTTGATTAAATAACTTTCTGCATCACTTTTATCAAGTTTGGTTCTAAGACTCGGTTTCTCCATCTTGTTGCTCACTTCTCTCCCATGTTAATAATGGCCAACATTTATTGTCTGCTAACCAGTGCTAATGTGCTCTTATGAGCATTACTTCATTTATTCCCTCCATCAGCCCTTTGAAGTAGATACTGTTATTTTACATTTTTACAGATGAGGAAATTGACATACACAAGTTCAGTAGCTTCCCTGAGGTCATTCTTTCATGCTTTTCTTAAGAAACTTTTCACTCAAACAAAACTCATCAGAATACTTACTCTGAGCATAATATATATAGTATATATAGTAAAACCTTAGGGGAAACAAAGGAAGCAAAGGATCTCCTTCCTGCTTCTGCAGACACTCTTTTTCTTCAACCCCAAGAGCTATTTTCCTTTCCTTCCCTCTGTACACATTAAAAGATTTCCTAAGATCTTTGTCATTGGCCCTTCCCTTGCCCTGACGCCTGTCATTTTGTTGTTCTTGTTCTGCCCTAGCCGAGTACTGGTATTAACCTGGCTGACTTTGTGAACCCAGCAGATTAAGGACAAGTTTGCGGGTACGGGGAGGGTTAGTTTTAGTTTTAATTAGATACTTAAAATCATGCCTTTAAGCAAAAATTAAATGTGGAGCATAGAGAATTCTAATTAGTCGTGAATCATGGTCATTTAAGAAATATATCATTTTCTTAATAAGAAAAAGTTTGAATTCATCTATCCTAAAATTTTCCATTAGTCTATTAGCAAATAAGCAAATGTATTACCTCACTCAATTCTGTAGTACTTGTCAGTCCAACCATTCACACCTTACAAGACATAGAGAAGAAACTATAAACTTACATGTAAGCCGTTTTGACTTTGCTGAGATGTCACAAATACTAAGTAGCGGTATTCTTACTAGGGCCAGGTTTTACAGATTCTTAGTTCAGTACTACTTTGTGATAGTATTTATAATCCATATATTCATTTGATTGAACATTCATTTGACTGAACATTACAAAAGAAACACTTTCTGCTCCCTCCTTTACCCCCACACAAAGTCCACCCCGCATACAGTGGTTAAGAATGTTGGTAGGACTAAGCCGAGATGGCTGGCTGTTGGAGTTCCCTTGGTCACTTGAGTTCTGTTCTCTTGTCTGTGTTCTTGCCAGTGGAGGCTTCTCTTTTCTAGCCATAAGCAAGGGAACCGTTTATTTTTTAACTTACAGGTGTTACGCACAGTCTTGGAAAATCAAAAACCTAAGTAATCATGAGAAAAGAACTGTGTTTTTAAACTGCAGCTCTGTTCCTAACCTATTTTTATGACATAAAACATTTTCAGATCACATTTATAATGTGTATTATTCATGCCAGCACATTTTCCTGAAACTCAGTTGAGTGAGTTTGATCATTATAAAACCAAAAAGAAAAATTGATCAGCCAGTACCATGTGTGAGTTGCATTTTTGGCATGTTGGTTTTGCATTAATAGCCCCAGTTTTGATGATCCTTCTTGGTCACAGCACAACCTTAACCCCTCACTCCTTCAGGGACTGGAAGGGCCCATTCCTGTCTCCTCAGACGGAGCTATTCTTACTAAAACAAATGAGGCATTCTTGCTAAAACAGTATTTGTATAAATAATGAACCCCAAAATAAATAAATACTTAAATATATGCATTTTCTTTCTGAGATATAGACATAGATTTAATTTTAATTTGAATCGCTTACAGTAACATATTATTAGAGCTCTGGTTTGAGCCACTAACTGTGAAGAACAACCTTGAGCTCTCTAGAGTTCTTCAAAGAACTGTTCTTCGAATCCTCACACAGAAATAATTATCGTGTGTGTGTGTGTGTGTTTTGTTTTTGTTTTAGAAGAGGACAAGCTCCAATTGAAAGGAGGCGATTGGGGGATGGTGGGAAGGATTTGGGCTTCATAGCTTTGAGAAGAATGCTTTACCCAATGAGCCCAACTTTGGGGCTTTTTTTTTTTTTTTTTTTTTGGTGGTACTGGGGGCTGGGCATTGAACCTGGGACCTCATATGTGGGAAGCTGGCGCTCAACCACTGAGCCACATCGGCTTCCCTGAGTTTTTTTGTTTTGTTTTGTTTTGTTTTGTTTTTTCATTTATTTTTTTATTTTTTTATTTTTTTTATTTTCAGGAGGCACCGGGAACTGAACCCAGGACCTCTCATGTGGGAGGTGGGTGCTCAACAGCTTGAGCCACATCCACTCCCTGGGCTTTTTTTTAACCCTAAGACCTAGAAAGTGAAATTGGTATGCTGGTATGGCAGTAACTAAAACCAGCTTGTCAGTACTTTAGCAAATTTTAAGTTTCATTGCAATCTCTCCTGGCCTTTTTTAATGAACCAAGATTCTAATGTTAAAATATACTGGAAAAAAATTTGCCTCCATTTATTCTTTGTAATGACTCTTCTATAAAATGGAAATTAAGGAAAATGCCTCTAGGAGAAAGTTATATCTTAAATTGTGATTGCTTTAGAAGATAATGTCTTTGCTACATTGTTTATGGGATGATTTTTAATTAAGTTATGATTTAATACATTAAACCTGTTGCTTTGTATCTGCAAAGTTAAAATAGGCACTTGAAGACAATTAAAACATTTCTCTCGACGAGTAATCTGGGACAGCAAACTGGGTTATAATAGCTGTTGAATCCTTGTTCCCATGTAAACTGTATACCAAATGCCAGTCAGCCCATGCCAATTAGTGCTCATGTTGCTAGGTCACCATGGTCAATTGAAAGCTGCATCAATAGAACTTGAAAAGGTTTCCTCCCGATCAGACCTTCTGACATATTGAGCAGAATAATGGATGGGAAAAAACAGCCAAGTCCCCTACCCTGGATTCAAAATACTCAGCAGTAAGAATTCATTTGCAACCTGCAATTAACTAGAAAGAATGGACTCCAAGAACGAGTCTGGACATTTTAGAAAATAAAGCCTTATTCTCCTGTGTTGTACATGTTTACTCTTTGTATAGACAGCATCTTAAATATAGCCTACTTGGTGATCTTAGGTCCAAATCTTTAAGTGACTAAAAAGGGAAATTCACAATCGAAAATGAACAAAATTGTTAAAAGTCAGGCCTTCTAAACTGAGTTTAAACACGCTTTTTAAACAAATACTGTGATACTTCACAAAACATTCCAGATTACTGGATATAGGAGACATTGCCCTGGATATGAGAGTCATAAAATCTGTTCTGATATTATGTATCTATCCCCTACAACAATTCCAGACAAATTGGATTGTCCTAAAATTTGGAGATGATACCTGCCAATTTCAGACTTTTTGCTATATAACAAATAGGCTTGATTTCTAATACGAACACGATGCTTTTCCACAGAGGTGCTGGGGCTGAGCCTCTGCTCCCATGGAACCGTATGCTCCAAACCCAAAATGCAGCCTTCCAGCCAAACCAGTACCAGCTTCTAGCCGGACCTGGCGGGTATCCACCCAGACGTGATGATCGCGGAGGGAGACAGGTAATAAAGTGCAGCCATGGAATGAAAAGCTCATTTTGTACTTAAGCTTGCTTCTTGGGACCCTGGACTTCCTTACACACATTTATGGGTAAGATATTGAGAGAGTAGCTCAGCTGAACTTGGGTCCATTACTAAAAATGTATAAATGGTAAGTACATGCCTCACCATAGATAGGTTATACCTTGAAGATCCTGGAGAGTTTCCACCCCAAAAGCCCTTTTCATCATGGCAGTTAGTGATACTTAGCACAAATACAGTCAGTCACCAAAACAAGTTTTTCCCCCCTTTAAGGATAGATTCTTTGTTTTAATAGAAACTAGGCCCCCCAAAATAGATGATAATTTTCTGGAAACTGAAAGTATGAATCTATCTTTTCAGCTGTTGTCTTTATTAATCTTAGAAATCTCCACTCTTGATTCAGCTGACATCCCTCATAGAAAGAAGAAATCTGTTTGGTAATTTTCCACATATTTTTCTACCAAATTTAAACAACTGTACCATTGAATGAGCATAATATTTCCTAGGCAAATTTAGTAGAATTGAGCTTTGCCATTTAGTTCATTTCCTTCTCTTTATAGCATCGGGTTTTAGCACCATTTATAACCAAGATCAATTTGACTGAATTTCCCCCAGCAACTTGACACCCTGACTACTATTTACGTGCACTTTAATTGAATACTTGCCAGAGAACAGGACTGGATTGCTGTGATTCCGTGTGTGTGGAATCATGGAGTTTGGCGCCTGCAGTGACGTGAAGTGTCTCTTAAATCACTTACCTCATGTTGCCTACGGGCCTCTTTGCAGTGCTTTGCATGCTAATTTTCTAACTTTGGTATTTGCCTTTATACAAGACTCATAATTCTGTCCTTTCTTCTGGAAGTTAAGGAAAATCTTTTCTATACCTTTTTGGTGTATTCTTGCAAGTCTCTGTCCACCTTACAAGAAAATAGTTACTCTAATTGCAATTAATACCTTTTAAGAGGATTTTGTTATAGTTCTTTAAATTAAGCTCATAGAATTTTGGTTTCAATACTATAACCTAAGACTCTAAAAATCCTACCACTAGATTGAGACTGTTTATACCACTAGAATTGAGATGAGACTGGGCAATTTAAATAATGAGTATTTTTCTGATGACATATTCGTAGCTGGAAGAAACCTTGGAGAATATGAATTCAATCATTGCATTTTCTAAGTCAGAAACTGAAACCCTGAACTTCATCCAGTTTGGCAGCAGTGCTGGGGAGGGGCTTTGACTGCCCAGGACTGCTGACCCCCCAGCTCATTGTACCTTACGCCTCCTTCAGAGAAAGAAGGCTTCCTTTAAAGGAACTCTGCTATTATGGGAAGTAAAATCCTTATTTACTTTAGAAGTCATAAACCAACTGGTAAACTTAATAATTCTTTCAGGACCTTTTAGAAATATATGTCTTTTTCTCTCAGTCTCTTTTCCACTGAGATACTTTGTATTGAATCACAATTTTTGAAGCATTGTTAAATTGCAGACGTGCATTGTTAAAAACATAGAATTAGGACTTTGCTATATTTTTAGTGATGTTTATTTAAGTAAACAAGGTCTTAGCCTACATTGTGGCCTTGGGGTCTGCACATATTCATATTATAATTTAAATTATTTTAGTGCTCCGAGTGGCAAACTGGGGGTGGGAGGGGTCCACTGTAGAACCCTAGAGGCCTAGGAAGGGAATTATGATGGAAGGGCTGACACATTCATCTTGTGGTATACAGAAATGTTATTTGCCAGCATTCTGGGATATGTTATAAATGTCACCAGTAATTAATTATGTAATAACCTAGTGTGTTATTGCTAAATAAAAAACCGCAACAATTAATTGCTCATTAGGCCTTAACTTATTTAGCAAGCTCTTGCCTTGGTTAAGCAGAGTCACTTTTCTAGTGTAATATGTCTAAATAGGATGTGGGCACCTTACCATGATGTGACTTGAATTACTGCTGGGAATGGTGAGGAAGATTGAGAACCACTGCTTTTTATACATGTTGTTTGCTCAAAACATTTATATTTCATTTATGTGCATTTTTGGAGATTTCTTCAGTGATTGTTAAAGATTGTTTTGTTTGGTCAGTTTTCAGTGGTTGCATTTGTCCTAGTGTCCAACTTTGAAACAAGTATTGTAAAAAGCTTTGGATCAAAAGTGCTTCTTTATGGAGACCTTCCATGTGCTCCACCTTTAAGACATTTAGCTTCTTTCTGATGTATTTTTCCATAGAGAAAATTAATTTCTTTGCAGGTGTATTAATACAGAAAATAAACTCTTTGTTCCATTTATTTTCAGGGATATCCCAGAGATGGAAGGAAATACCCTTTGCCACCACCCTCAGGAAGATACAATTGGAATTAGGCTTTTGTAAAGCCTTCCCAAATCCTTTTCATCGTTCTGCAGTTTTATGCTATTTGTGGAAAGGAGATTTCTTTCTCAAGTAGTAGTTTTTAATAAAATCACAGTACTTTGTGTATTTCTTTTAAATGTGTATATTTCTACTGATCTGATCTCACTGTTTTATGTTTCTTTCCAAAGATATGTGTTGCATAACACAGTGGATCTGAATTTATTGCTTGTAAAACACATTTGATAAAGTAGGAGTACTGGGCTTTTCATTATGGTTAAAAATCAAACCAGCTGTGGATTTCAAAACACAGTGTGTTCTAGATCATCTAAGATGGATGATGATTTTTAATGCACATGAATTAGGTATGACCTCTTGAGCTGGAGTCCTCAGCCAACTGGAGTGTATATGTTCAGTATTTCTTTGGGAACATTTCATTAATGTACTTGTCTTATAAAAATTTCTGGACTTTAGTAAAAAAAAAAAAAAATTTAACTCTCTGGTCTCTTGTGTTCTTTTTTTATTTTTTATGTTTAAATAGCATTTCAACTTTTAAAATCTTGGCCAAGTATGCTTTTTTTAAATCAACTTTTGCAGATAATTCATTTCTACAATGTCAAAAGCAGATCAATGAAGAGGTAAATTTTAAGAGGATGATAGAGTCAGTAAGACAACCCAACAAAAGCTTTTATTTTTTTTTATATTTGTGTCAGCTACTGATTTGGCTAATATCTTTGTAATAATTTATTTACGTTTTTACAAATTTCATGTATACTTGTGCTCTAGTTTTAAGGACTTGTTTTAAATCTTAAAAAGTTGAAAATTTTAACTTGTAGCTAAATAATCTATGTTCTTTACCGTATGTTTTGCATTATTTCATAATAGATTTCAGTTTGCACTTTTTTTTTCACTAAGCATACCGTGATTTCTTAAATTTATATTTTGGAGTTCACACAGTTTGATTTGCATTCTCATTTGATTGTCACAGCACATTTAGACACACTGCTTTCTTCCCATTTTTTCCATCCTAGCCTACGATTGTAAGTAAAGGTTTCTCTTTGATCTGGTGTAGGACATTTTTTCCTTTAATATTCAGCTAAGGCATAGTTGCTAATCTTAGTCAACATGGAAAAAATTCTATCATTAACCTTGAATAGGAAGTTATTTTGAAGCTATTGAGTTCATTGCAAGTGATGGGTGAGTAGCTAGAACAGGGTCCTTTACTGTTGAGACCTGCTCTCCACTAGAAATTAACACATTATATATTACCTTAACTTCACATCAAAGTGATAAATGCCTTCTGCTGTTAAAACTTCGCTATAATTTATCTTCCAAATACTAATGTACAGCCACCTAAATAAAGTATTGTAAATTCCAAGGACATAAATGCTTTTCTGTGTATTGCTTCCTAAGTACCCCAAACCCACACTTCTATCCTTTATATTTTCTCAGACCTTTAGTTTTGTTTTAAGCTATTATGAAACTGTCTATAATAATTTATTTTTTGACTTGGCTTTCCACACTGCCATGAATGCTTAAAGTGTTGCTTTGAAATTATGACTGCCTGCCAGCTCACTGAACCCTCACTTCAGGGCTGCTCCATTCCTTCACCCTTGCTTCCTTCTCTCATCATTCCTCCTCCATCTCTTTTTCAACTTGTCTCCACATTGGAATCTTCCAGAGAAATGTCCTACTTAAACAAGTAAATGCTTTTTTTTAGCTTGAAATAGAGCCTTCTATTAAAAGCTATATATACTATCTCCATATTCTGATGTAAAAATAAAATCAAAGGGCCAATTTTAAGTAATTAATTGTACTCCATTATGTTATCTTTAAATAGGGCACATATTTACGGGGTATCATACTAAGATTTTTTAAAAACCTCGGCACCTGGAAACGGCCAACTGTATTGTGGCGCTAATGGCCCTTAACGAGCCGTTGTCTTCCCTCTAAAGATCAAATGAGGTAATGTATGTTAAAGTACTTGGTGAACCACAAAGCCGCCCACAAACTGGTGTTAGATTGCTATTTAGCGTTACAAGGGCAAATGGGGTGTATTAACTGATAAGTTCATTTTCGCCCGAGGACGCGGTCAGTCAAGGCGCGCCGGGCGGGACTGGGGGTCCGGAGCTCGTGCATGTCGCGACCCCTGTGGAGGCCGGGTGCGTGGGCTCCAGGGCCCCGGGGCGCGGCGGCGGGAGCCGCGGGCCTGAGGCGCCGCGCCGGGGACAGAGGCGGGGTCCCGGGCGCCGGGCCACAGCTTCCCTCCGCGGGATCAGGAAGCGCTCGGCCCTCGGTGCCCGGGGGGCGGGGGGGGCGCGTGTCCCGGCCGGAGAGCCCAGCGAGCGGGGGGCGACGAGCAGGGTGGGCCGCGAGGCTCCGACCTCCAGCCCTCGGAAGGCTGCGCTTCTCGGCGCCGCGGCAGATGCCGTCGTCTCTCGGGTCCCTGGATGCAGCGCTGCAGCTTCTCAACCTGCCCCGACTCAGCTTCTCAACGCATGCCGACACCGAACCTGAAAAAAACAGCGAAACGTCCCTCCTTCCGAGGCTGCTCTTTCACGTTCTGAGGTCTGACTGCAGTCGAATTTAGCTCTCCGACATCTAGTAGCTGGACATTCTCCGAAGCTCAACTCAGATTCCCCATTCCCAGATGGCAGAGTGGCAGGCTGACCCCAACCCGCGGGTCCGACGTCTCCTCCTACCCACCCCAAAAGGGGAACGTAGCTGAGACCTCGGCCCGCTCTATTCCCGGATACCCACTGCTCTATAGCTAACCAAGGAGGAAGGACGACCAACTAATGAAATGACAAATGGCTCATTCTCCATGGATTTTTCCTCCACTCCCGGTCAAGTTGAATACCTGTGTTGCTTGTTTCCTTATTTAGAGAATGAGGACCAAGAGAAAACATGCATTAATTTTTGTGTGTGAAATGGGAACAGTCAACTGCGAAATAGTTTGCACAATTTAGATTTAGGCGATTTTAGTGGTTAAACTTTTATTAGCAGTCACCCAAATAATCACTGAAATAAGAGGTTACATGGAATTTTAAAAACTGAAATAAAAGGCATTTCGTACAATTGCAGATAGACATTCCAAAGCAAAAAGAAACAAAACCAAAACCTCACCCTTGCCAATGTTTATTACCTCTAAGCATTAAAATAAAAAAAATAAAAGATCTTGAGATCACAAAATAATCTCAATACTTACTGGATAGAGTGAATTCTTGAATGGATGGGTGTATTCCCAGTCTGGGAGTCTTCTTTGAATCATCCCCAGATGCTCACATTTTCACTAACAGTAAAAGGCTGTTAATTATTTTTATAAAATCTATCCTAGCTCCTGTCCCACTGGGTTTTGGGATGTAAAATAGCAGTGTTTCAATACACTGGGCTCAGTTAATACACGGTGTTTCATCCACACACTTTGATTATGTTAAACAGCCAGAGAATATCATGCATGTTTTCAACTGCGTCTGAAATTTTTGTTGCCACTACATAATGTATTACTTTCTCCAATGCACAAATATTATCTAAAAATAACAATCGATGGGTCTTTTCTATGTATAATTATGGTTCACAAATTTATTCTGAAAGCCTTTCTAAATAATCAGACCTCAATGCAGTTAACAAAGCAAGTCTATGGAAGGTGCTTGCTTTTAGTGAAAAGGATTGAGTCTCTGGTTTGCTTTAAATTGAAAGTAAACAGTTGCTAGAAGAATGGAGTTTGAGCACAACATCTGTGTTGATAGAAGTCGGATTGACTACTTGTTCTGGCCATTAGGTTTTAGTTCTAAGTAAAGGCTTAAATAGAAGACAACTGGGTTACACCACCACCCTCCCATATACAAAGCACCCTTCTTGTGTCCTTCAAAATCACACACACACACACACGTGTATATATATATACACACACTTTATACTTCCATTTACATCCCAATGCAGATTACAGAAAGTACCTGGAATCACTGCCATTCCTCTCTGCAACTTTGATTCTGGGTTTTGGTTTCCACTCCTCAGTTGGAAAAGACAAGTTAGACTGTTGCAAAACCTCAAAACAGGAAAACATCATATCTGCAGAACTGGCATTTCTGAAACCGAGTTTTGCTGTGGCCTCTCCCTCTGCTAAACTTTGAGGGGGCTTTGTTCCACTCAGACCCTATGGCCAGTTTTCCTTTTGGGTTGTGAAGACACTTATCCTCCTCTTCAGTTAATGAGTTTCACCTAGTCAGACTGTTTGTGTTTTTATAAAAGATCTGCAAAACCCTAACTGCAAAAGAAGAAAAAAGGAAAAGGAAAAAGCCCTCGTTTTGCATTAACCAGAACCTGGAATTTTGTAGTAAAAACATCTATTTTCATGTTTCAGAAATCAAAACCTTTTCCTAACTTTAGGATATATACATACAAACTCAGTACTTCTCTGAGTGTAGAATGTTAAGCCCCCTGCAGCAATTATTTCTGGCTTAGGTCCTGCACTACTTAACGGAATGTTGAAAGGGGGGAAAAATGTCTATACCAAACACATTTCAAGAAAATATTGTATAAAGAAGACTGTTTCTATTTAGTGAGCACATATTATTGTTTATAGCATTCATCAGTCTGGGAGTTCTTTGTTCTGCAAATTATCAAGGAAAAAGCTATCCAAGAGGATTCATTTTCTTTAAATATGTTACCTGGAGCCCTTGGCCTATGAGCTAGTATTGCATTCATAGGCATTGGGCTGTAAAAACACAAACAAACAACTTACTGTAATCCAAGTGGATTTTTAGAACACATTTTCTTGAAGTAAAATTTCAGAATTCTGGTACCACTACAGGGAAATCAACATAAGCAAGCACTTTGAAATTGGGGACATCAGTAAGAGAAGTATGAAGGCTTGGTTAACATTTCTAAAGTCAATCCCATTTATATGCAAAAATCCAAGTTGAGAGAATATTCTGTAGAAGTATTACATCATTTTCATACTATTTTCTGCCCAGTTTTTCTTCTTACGCAAAATGTTTTAAAAAGTATATCTCATTTCCCCAAAATACATTTATTGCCCCCTTGATAAGGGGCAACCCCCTTGCTTTTTTAAATTAAGGTTCGTCCGGCTCCCTACAAAGGTCCTGGAGTTATTTTTATAACACATTTACCATTAAATAATACAGTTTAGAGAAATTGAAAGTTTAATTTCTAAAACGCCTTCCTAAGGATTCATTTTGCACTTTCAGAAAAAATATTAGAGTGAAGAGAAATAAAATGTTTCAGTTCTAAACTGTTCTAAACTGTAATTTTGAAACCTCAAGTGTAAACGGTTTGGGGTCTCTAGTAACTTACTTGTTTGGATCATTTATAAATCACCCTTTATCCATGCTATTTCTTTAATTTCATTAATTTTATGAGCTCACTTTCTTCAGCTCCCCTTTAGTATTTTCACTTCAATACCTATTATTTAAATCATGAGTAAACTGAGCTGTGTTGTCACATCTTGCCAACCAGTGTAATAATAAAACACACACACGTCTATAATGAAAAAGAAATGGCCACTTGACTTTTAAGGGGAAAAAAAAGTCCTTAAGGTTCTTTTAAGTTATATTTAAATATCGATTTGAAACATAGGAAATATAAATTGACATATTAAAGAGTAAATACATTGTACAATAAAACACCAACAAAATCGGTGTGCAGTCCCCGTTAAGTTCTAAATATGATGGAAAATTATGCACATTTTTAGTTACTTGTTCTTTACATCCTGATTACAATTCATTAAATCATCTTA
>JAQZBX010040464.1:0-22664 GCA_029593785.1 Cabassous unicinctus | reverse complement strand
TCATCATAGTTTTATCCTTCACATGTCTTTGTACTTATGTTAAAGTCCAAGCAACTCAGCTAGTGGAGGTCAAACTCATGTCAACTCTCATGCAGGACAGTTAGTGTCATTCTTTTTCCTAGCTATAGACTACTATTTCAAAAATAAATACTGTTTGTCCACAAGGAAATTATTTGAAAAGGAATTAATCACAATTCAGAATAAATATGTAACTTCCACTGTGAAAATAACTAATAGTACATACCTGACTATGGGTATCTATGTTCTGGGTTATCTTCCTGTAGGAAAGCAATTGTTAAGGATAAGCACAGATATTGTTAAAGATAATACCAGATTCCCAAACACTAGTATTTAAAATGGGAAAATTACTTTAGATTCATTGCATTGCTTTGCAACAATACTTAGAAAAAATTAACTTTATCCAGTTTTGGAAAACTTGGTAATGGCCATGTACATTAATTAAGCTGTGTTTGGACTTGGCAATAGTCACACTGCTAACCTAGAGCATCATACAGCACTAAAGAATTGATACACCTAAAATTTCTTTCTTACACTAAACTCTCTTTGGCAGCTATCTTCTACCATCAGGGCACTTTTGTTCTATAATAATAGCCTTTCATATTTTTGAATTTGCAATCCAAAACCCAGCTTTGAAAACCTGGTACAGAAACCATACTGCCCATCTGTGATCTGCCGTCTTTGTAACACAGTTAAATAGATTTCAAGAATAATTCAATTCTAGAAGAAAAAGGCACTGAGAAAAAGGTACTGACTGTCTGGCAACTATACAAATGTGCTTTAAAGTCTTAGAAAAAATAGTCTTAGAAAAAATTGTTTTTCTATTTTGAAAGCCAAACCAAATATGGGTTTGTTTGACAACTATGGACTTGTTTTCACATACACTCAATTTCAAAACACTGCTTCAACCTAACACTGTGTGAATTCACTGTTTTAAGTTCTGAAAACTAAGCCATATACTCGTTGTTGTTTTTTTTACCGCTTTGTACTTTTTTCAATTACAGTAAAAGTGAAAGCAATGGTTTTACCTAATGCTCTGTGAATGCAGTATGTACTTTGGCTTTGAAAACTAAGCCTCTTACTGGATTCATTGACTGCTATGCATTTCTTTACATGTACAGTCATTGTAAAAACACAGGCTTTATCTATGACTGTGTGAATGCAGTATGTTTTTCTGAATACTAAGCCAAATACTTGTTTCATTGACTGCTATGCACTTCTTTTCACATACAATGTCAAAACATTGTTTCTACCTAATTCTCTCAGAATGCAGTGTATTCTTCAGTTTTGAAAATGAAGCCAGACACTGGTTATATTGACTGCTATGTACCTGTTTTCACTTACAATCAATGTCAAAACACAGGTTTTACCTAACACTCTGTGAAGGCAATATGTACAACTTTTTAATGCTGAGCCCGATATTGGTTTAATTGACTGCCACGAACTCCTTTTCACTTACACTCAAAGTCAAACACTGGTTTGACCTAATACTCTGTGAATGCAGCATGTTCTTCAGATTTGAAAACTAATAAAATACTGGATTAATTGACTGCTATGCAGTTGTTTTCAGTTACAATCACTGTCAAAACACTGGTTTTACCTAACTCTTTGTGAAAACAGTATGTTCATTGGTTTTAAATACTAAGCCGAAGAGTGGTTTCAATGAATGCTATGCACTTGATTTCACTTACAGATAATTTCAAAATACTGATTTTACCTAACTCTTTGTGAAAGAAATATGTTCTACAGTTTTGAAATGTAAGCC
Organism: Cabassous unicinctus; assembly: GCA_029593785.1. Taxonomy (NCBI): domain Eukaryota; kingdom Metazoa; phylum Chordata; class Mammalia; order Cingulata; family Chlamyphoridae; genus Cabassous; species Cabassous unicinctus. The sequence goes on along the minus strand of JAQZBX010040464.1, from coordinate 20,881 downwards.
AGATAGTTGTTTCATTGAATGCTATGCACTTGCTTTCACCAACAGTCAATGTCAAAACTCTGGTTTTACCTAATGCTCTGTGGATGCATTATATTCTGCAGATTTGAAATCTAAGCCAGATGCTGTATTCATTGACTACTATGCACTTATTTCAGTTAAGTCAAAGTAAAAACCATGGTTTTACTAATGCTCTGTCAATGCTGTATGTTCTTTGGTTTTGAAAAATAAGACAGATACTGGTTTCATTGAGAGTTATGCACTTGTTTTCATGTACAGTCAATTTCAAAACACTGGTTTTATCTAATGCACTCTGAATTCAGTGTATTCTTTGGTTTTGAAATCTATGCAGTATACTTGTTTCATTGACTACTATGCACTTGTTTTAATTATACTCAATGTCAAACACTGATTTTACATACCACTCTATGATTGCAGCATGTTCTTCCATTTGGAAAACTAAGGCAGATACTCTTTGCAATGAGTGCAATGCACTTGTTTTCACTTTCAGTCAATGTCAAAACACAGGTTTTACATAATTATCTGTGAATGCAATATGTCCTTCCATTTTGAAAACTATGACAAATAGTGGTTTCATTGACTTCTGTGCACTTCTATTCACTTACAGGCTTTGTCAAAAAAACTTGTTTTATCTAATTCCCTGTGAATGCAGTATGTTCTTTGTTTTTTAAAACTTAGCCAAATAGTGTTTTCATTGAATGTTATGCACTTGTTTTCACCTAGAGTTAATTTCAAAACAGTGGTTTTACCTAACCTTTGTGAATGATATATTTTACCATTTTGAAAACTTAGCCAAATAGTTGTTTTCTTGAGTGCTATGCCCCATTTTCACCAAGTCAATGTCAAAACTCTAGGATAACCTAATGCTCTGTGAATGGAGTATAATATTCAGTTTTGAAAACTAAGCCAGATACTGTTTTCATTGACTGCTATGCAATTGTTTCTCTTACACGCAACTTCAAAAACTTGGTGTTACTAGTGCTCTGTCAATGCAGTACATTATTCCCTTTTGAAAACTAAGCCAAATACTGTTTTCATTGACTTCTATGCACTTGGTTTCACTTACAATCAGTTTTAAAATACTGATTTTACCTATCTGTGAATGCAGTATATTCTTCTGTTTCTAGTACTCAGTCAGATACTGGTTTCATTTTCAGCTATGCACATGTTTTCACTTACAATCATTGTGAAACCCTGGTTTTATCTAACACTCTATGAATGCGGTATGCTCTTCGGTTTTGAAAATGAAGCCAGATACAGGTTTCATTGACTGCTATACACTTGCTTTCACTTACTCTCAATTTCAAAACACTGGTTTTAACTAACACTCTGTGAATACAGTATTTTCTTCAGTTTTGAGAACTAAGACAGATACTTATTTCATTGACAGCTATGCTCTTGTTTTCAGTTAAAATCCATGCAAAAACTCTCATTTTACCTAACACTCTGTGAATGAAGTATATATTTCTGTTTTGAAAACTAAGCCTGATATTGGTTTTATTGACTGTTATGCACTTGTATTCACTTACAATCAATGTCAAAACCCTTGTTTTACCTAAATATCTGTGAGTGCTGTATGTTTTCGGTTTTGAAAACTGAGCCAAATACTAGTTTCATTTAATGTTATGCATTTTTTTTCAATTACACTCAATTTGTAAACACTGGTTTTATCTAAATCTCTGTGAATACAGTACGTTCTATGCTTTTGAAAATTAAACTAAATAGTTGTTTCATTGAATGCTATGCACTTGTATTCACTCACTTACAGTTAATGTAACATACTGGTTTTACATAGCACTCTGTCAATGCAGGTTGTTCATTGGTTTTGACAACCAAGACAGATACTGATTTTATTGACTGCTGTGCACTTGTTTTCACTTCCAATCAATGTGAAAGACACTGGTTTTATCTAGCACTCTATGAATGCAGTATAATCTACAGTTTTGAAAATGAACCCAGATATTAGTTTCATTGACTGGTATGTACTTGTTTTCACTTACAATAAAGGATAAAACATTGTTTTTCCCTAAATCTCTGTGAATGCAGTAGGTTGTAAGTTTTTGAAAACTACGCCAAATAGTTGTTTCATTGAATGCTATGCGCTTGTTTTCATTTACAATCAATGTCAAACTCTGGTTTTACCTAACACTCTGACAATGCTGTATGTTTTTCGAGTATGAAAACCAAGCCAGATATGGGTTTGTTGACTGCTATGCACTTGTTTTCACTTACAATTAATGTCAAAACACTGGTTTAACCTAACAATCTGTGAATGCACTATGTTTTTCGGTTTTTAAAGCTAAGCCAGATACTGGTTTCATTGACTGCTATACAGTTTTATTCACTTACTTTCAATGTCAAATCTCTGGTTTTATCTAGTGCCATGTGAATGTAAATGTTCTTCAGTTTTGAAAGCTCAGACAGATACTTATTTCATTGACAGTTATGCCCTTGTTTTCACTTACAATCAATGGCAAAATGCCAGTTTTACATAACTGTCTGAAAACACAGTATGTTCAGTGATTTTGAAAACTGAGCCAAATATTGGTGCTTTTATTAGATCTCTGTGAATGAAGTATGTTCTACAGTTTGGAAAAGTAAGCCAATTAGCTGTTACATTTAATGCTATACACTTGTATTCACACACTGTCAATGTCAAAATTTAGGTGTTACCTAATACTCTGTGTTTGCATTATGTTCTTCAGTTTTTAAACTAAGGTGGTACTGGTTTCATTGACTGTTATGCACTTGTTTTCATGTACAGTCAATGACAAAACACTGGTTTTACCTAATGTCCTGTGAATGCAATATGTACTTCTGTTTTGAATACAAAGCCAGATATTGGTGTCCTTGACTCCTATGTACTTGATTTCAGTTACAATCAAAATAAAAATACTGGTTGAACCTAAAGCTCTGTGAATGCAGTATGTTCTTTAATTTTGTAAACTAATATGCTACTGGTTTCATTGACTGCTATGCACTTGTTTTCACTTACACTTAAAGTGAAAACTGATTTTATCTAACTCTATGTGCTGCATTATGTACTTCATTTTGAATATAAGCCAAATAATGGTTTCATTGAATACTCTGAATCTATTTTAGCTTACAGTAAATGCAAAATCATTGGTTTTATGTAACTCTCTGTGAATGCATTATGTTCTAATGTTTGGAAAACTAAGAAAAATAATTGTTTCTTTGAATACTATGCACTTGTTCTCACTTAGACTTACTACCAAAACTCAGTTTTAACTTATGGTCTTTGAATGCAGTATTTTCTTTAGTTTTGAAAACAAGCTTGATACAGGTTTCATTGAATGATATATCCTTGTTTTCACTTACAATGAACATCAGAATTCTGGTTTTACTTGACACTACATGAATGCACTGTTATTCTGTTTGGAAACTAAACCAGATACTGCTTTTACTGACTGCTCTGCACTTGATTTCCATTACAGTCAATGAGAAAACACTGGTTTTACCTAACACTCTGTAAATGCAGTATGTTCTTTGCCTTTGAAAATTAAGCCAGATACTGGTGGCATTGAATGGTATACCATTGTTTTCACTTTCAATCAATCACAAAACTCTGTTTTTTCCCAATCCTCTGTGCATGCAGTATGTTCTTCAGTTGTGAATACTAAGCCTCATACTGCCTTCATTGACTGATCTGCACCAGTTTTCACTTATAATCAATGTCAAAACACTGGTTTTACCCAAAGGTATGTGACTGCAGCATGTTTTTCAGTATTAAAATCTAAGCAAGATACTGGATTCATTGACTGCTAGGCATTTGTTTACACTTACAGTCAGTAAGAGAGCGATGGTTACCTAACACTCTGTGAAGGCAGTATGTTCTTTGATTTTGAAAACTAAGCCAGTTTCTGGTTTCATTGTCCATTATGCACTTGTTTTCACTTACAGTGAATGTGAAAACACTGGTTTTACATAATGCTCCGTGAATACAGTGGGTTGTTCAGTTTTGAAAACTAAGCCAGATACTTGTTTCAGAGATGGCTATGAACTTGTTTTTACAGGTAGTAAATGTGAAAACATGGTTTTCCCAAATGTACTGTGAATGCTGTATGTTCTTCACTTTTGAAAACTAAGTCCAATACTGCTTTCATTGATGGCTATGAATTAGTTTTCACTTACAGTCAATGTGAAAACACTGGTTTAACCTAATGTTCTATGAACACAGTTTGTTCTTTTGTTTTGAAAGCTAAGCCATATACTGGTTCCATTGAATGCTATGCATTTGTTTTAACTTACAATAATGTCACAACACTGATTTCACCTAACACTCTGTGAATGTAGTATATTCTTCAGTTTTGAAAACTAAGCCAAATACTGGTATTATTGACTGTCATGCACTTCTTTTCACTTACAATTAAAGTCAAAACCCTGGTTTTACCTAACAATCTGTGTATGCAGTATGTCCTTCAGTTTTTAAAACTCAACCATATACGGGTTTCAATTCCTGCTTTGCACTTGTTTTCACTAACAATCGACGTTAAAATGCTGGTTTTCCTTAAAAGTCTGTGAATTCAACATGTTTTTCAGTATTGAAAACTAAGCAAGATACTGGTTTCACTGACTGCTATGCACTTGTTTTCACTACAGTCAATGTCAAAGCAATGGTTTTACCTAACTGTTTGTGAATGCAGTATGTTCTTTGGTTTTGAAAACTAAGCCAGATTCTATTTTCATTGACTGCTATGCATTTGTTTTCACTTACAGTCAATTGAAACCACTGATTTTACCTAACACTCTGTGAATGCAGTAAATTTTTAGTTATATAAAATTTTTAGTTATATAAAACTAAGCCAGATACTGGTTTCAGTGACTGCTATACACTTGTTTTCACTTCCAGTCAATGTGAAAACACTGGTTTTCCCTAATGCCTGTGTAAGCAGTATGTTCTTCGGTTGTGAAAAATAAGCTATATACTATTTTCCTGTCTGCTCTGCACTTGTTTTTACTCACAATCAAAGTGAAAACTCTCATTTTACCTAAAGCGTGGTGAATGCATTATTTTCTTCAATTTTGATAACTACTCCCAATACTGGATTTATTGACTACTGTGCAATTATATTCACTTACAGTCAATGTCAAAACACTAGTATTACCTAACACTCTGTGTAAGCAGTATGTTGTTTCTTTTTGAAAACTAAGCCAGAGCCTGCTTTCATTGACCACTCTGTATTTGTTTCCACTTACAGTCAATGTCAAAACCCTGGTTTACTTAATGCTATGTAAATACAGTATGTTCTTCGGTTTTGAAAATAAAGTCAGATACTGGTTTCATTAAATGTTATACACTTGTTTTCACTACAGTCATTGTCAAAACCCTGGTTTTACTTAACACAATGTGAATGCAGAAATTCTAGCATTTTGATAACTAAGACAGATACTGGTTTCAAAGACTGATATGCTCTTCTTTTCACTTACAGTTAATGTCAATACACTGGTTTCACCTAATGCTCCATAAATGCAGTTTGTTCATCAATATTGAAAAGTAAACAAGATACTGGTTTCATTGACTGCTATGAATGATTTTTCATTTACAGTAAAAATGCAAACACTGATATTACCTAATGTTCTGTGAATGCAGTATATTCTTTCATTTTTGAATCTAAACTGCATATTGGTTTCATTGAATGGTATGGACTTGTGTTCACTTACACTCAATGTGAAAGCATTGGTTTTATCTAACACTCGGTTTTAAAAACTAAGCCAGATACTGGTTTCATTGACTGTTATGAACTTGTTTTCACATATGATCAAGTTCAGAACCCTGGTTTTACTTAGTGCTCTGTGAATGCAGTATGTTTTTTGGTTTTGAGAACTAAAACAGATATTGGGTTCATTGACTGCTATTCACTTATTTTGACTTACATTCATTGGGAAAACACTGGTTTTACCTAATGTTCTGTGAATGCAGTATGGTCTTCAGTTTTGAAAACTAAGCCAGATACTCATACATTGACTGAATGTACTTGTTTATACTTACAATCAATGTCAAAACACTGGTTTTACATAAGGCTCTGTGAGTGCTGTATGCTTTTGGTTTTGAAAACTGAGCCATATCCTGGTTTCATTGACTGTTATGCATTTGTTTTCACTTACAATCAACGTAAAAACAATGGTGTTATCCAATGGTCTCTGAATGCAGGATGTTTTTCAGTATTGAAAACTAAGCAAGATATTGGTTTTATTGACTACTATGCCCTTGTTTTCATTTCCAGTCAATGTGTTAACTCTGGTTTTACCTAATGCTCTGTTGGATGCAGTATGTTCTTGCAATTTGTAAACTAAGCCAGATATTCATTTCTTTTAAGGCTATGCACTTGTTTTCACTTACACTAAATGAGAACCCACTGGTTTACCTAATGCTCATTGAATGCAGTCTATACTTCAGTTTTGAAAATGAAGTCAGATACTGGTTGCATTGACGGCTATGCACATGTTTTCACTTTCAATCAATGTCAAAACCTGGTTTTACCTAGCTCTCTGTGAATGCTGTCTGTTCTTTGGTTTTGAAAACGAAGCCATATACTTATTTCACTGTCTTCTCTACACTTGTTTGCCTTTACAATCAATGAGAAAAAGCTAATTTTACCCTAAGCTCAATGAATGCAGTGTGTCCTTCAGTTTTGAAAATAATCCTGATACTGGTGTCATTGACTGCTATTCACTTGTTTTCACTTACAGTCAATGTCAAAACACTGGTTTTACCTAGCTCTCTGTGAAAGCAGTGTGTTCTTCTGTTTTGAAAACTTAACCAAATACTGCTTTCACTGACTGCTTTGCACTTCTTTTCACTTACAATCAACATTAAAACATGGTTTTACCTAAGGGTCTGTGAATGGAGCATGTTTTCCGTATTGAAAACTAAGCAAGACACTGGATTCATTGACTGCTATGCACAAGTTTTCACTTACACTCAATGTGAAAACACTGGTTTTACCTAATTGTCTGTGAATGCAGTATGTTCTTTGGTTTTGAAAACTAAGCCAGATACTGTTTCATTGACAGCTATGCACTTGTTTTAACTTACAATCAATGCCAAAAACCTGGTTTGACCTATGGCTCTGTGAATGCAGTTTGTTCTTTGGTTTTGAAAACTAAGCATATATTGGTATCAACGACTGCTCTGCACTTTTTTGCACTTATAGTAAATGTCAGAACACTGGGTTCCCCAAATGCTCTTTAAATACACTATATTCTTCAGTATTGAAAACTAAACAGATACTGGTTTCATTGGCTGCTATGAACTAGGTTTTGCTTAGAGTCAATATGAAAACACTCATTTTACCTAATGCTCTGCGAATGCAGTAGGTTCTTTGGTTTGAATGTTAAGCCATACAGTGGTTTCATTGAATTCTATGCACTTATTTTCACTTACACTCAATGTCAAAGCCTTGGTTTAAACCTAACACTTGGTTTTGATAACTAGGCCAGATACTGGTTTCTATGCCTGTTATGCACTTGTAATTAATTATGATCATTGTCACTACCCTGAATTCCCCTAATGCTCTGTGATGCAGTATGTTCTTCAGTTTTGAAAACTAAGCCATATACTGGTTTTATTGTTTGCTATGTGCTTGTTTTCACTTACAATCAATGTCAAAAACTGGTTTTACATAACACTCTGTGAAGGCGGTATTTTCTTTAGTTTGGAAAACTAAGGAAGATACTGATTTCTTTGACTTCTATGCCTTGCTTTCACTTATAATCAATGTCAAAAACTCGTTCTACATAAAGCTCTGTGAATGCAGTATTTTCTTCAGTTTTGAAAACTAAAGAATATGCTGATTCCTTTGACTTCTCTGCACTTGTTTTCACTTACACTCAATGTGAAATCACTGCTTTAACCTAATGCTCAGGAATTCAGTATGTTCTTTAAACTTGTAAACTAAGCCAGATCCTGATTTAATTTACTGCTATGCACTTGTTTTCACTTACACTCAATGTCAAGACAGTGGTTTTACCTAACACACCTGAAAGCAGTATGTATTTGGTTTTTAAAAAATGAGCCACATACAGATTTCATTGACTGCTGTACACCTGTTTTCACTTCCAGTCAATCTAAAAATCCTGGTTTTACCTAACACTCTGTGAAGGTAGTATTTTCTGCAGTTTTGAAAAAAAAAGTCAGATGTTAGTTTCATTGACTGCTATGCACTTGTTTTCACTTACAATCAATGTCAAAACTCTGGTTTCTCCTAATGCTATGTAAAAATAGTATGTTCTATGGTTTTGAAAACAAAGCCAGATACAAGTTTCATTGAATGCTATGTACTTGTTTTCACTTACACTCAATGTCAATCAGTGGTTTTACTGAACACTCTGTGAATGCTGTATGTTCCTTTTTTTGAAAACTAAACCTGATACTTGTTTCATTGACTGCTAGGCACTTCTTTGCACTTACACTAAATGTCAAAACACTGGTTTCACCTAATGCTCTTTAAATTCTGTATGTATTTCAGTATTGAAAACTAAACAATTTACTGATTTCATTGAGTTCTATGAATGATTTTGTACTTCCAGTCAATGTGAAAACACTTGTTTGACATAACACTATCTGAATTGAATATGTTCTTTGGTTTTGAAAACTAAGCCATATACTGGTTTCCTTGAATGCTATGCATTTGTTTTCACTTACAGTCAAAGTCAAAACACTGGTTTGACTTAATGCTCTGTGAATGCAGTATGTTCTTCAATTTTGAAAACTAGGCCAGATATGTGTTTAATTTACTGCTATACACTTGGTTTCACATTCAGTCAATTTTGAAACCTTGGTTTTACCTAATGTTCTGTGAATGCAGTATGTTCTTTGGTTTTGAAAACTAATACTGATATTGGTTTCAATGACTGCTATGCACTTGTTTTCACTTACAATCTATATCAAAACACTGGTTTTACCTAACTCTCTGGAATGTAGTATGTTGTTCAGTTTTGAAAACTAAACAGATACAATGTAATTGTCTGATATGCACTTGTTTTCACTTATACTCAATGTCAAAACACTGGTAGTATCTATCCTTATGTAAAAACAGTATGTTCTTTCTTTTTGAAAACTAAGTCAGTGCCTGGTTTCATTGACTGCTCTGCACTTGTTTTCATTTACAGTCAATGTCAAAACCCTCATTTTACTTAACACTGCAGTAAATTCTTCACTTTTGAAAATTAAGCCAGATACAAGATTCATTGACTGCTATGCACTTGTTTTCACTTATTGTTAATATCAAACCATGGTTTTACTTAACAGTCTGTGAATACAGAATTTCTACAGTTTTGAAAACTAAGCCAGATACTGTTTTCATTGACTTCCATGTGCTTTTTTTTCACTTAAAATCAATCTCAAAACACTGTTTTTAACTAATGTTCTTGAAATGCAGTATGCTTTTCGGTTTTGAAATTTAGCTATATACTATTTGACTGACTGCTCTACACATCTTTTCACTTACAGTAATGTCCTGTCAGATCACTTAATAATCTGTGAATGCCATATGTTCTTCTGTATTGAAAACTGAAGAAGGCACTGGTTTCATTGACTGCTATAAACTAGTTTTCAAATACATTCAGTGTGAAAACACTTATATTACATAATGCTCTGTGATTTCAGTATGTTTTTTGGTTTTGAAAGCTAATCCATATACTGGTTTCATTGAATGCTCTTCACTGGTTTCAACTTACACTCAATGTCAAAGCATTGGATTTACCTAATGCCCATTTTCATAAACTATGCCAGTTACTGGTTTCTATGCTGCTATGCCTTGTTTTAACTTATAGTCAATGTCAAAACACTGGTTTTACCTAGCACACTGTGAAGGAAGTATGTTCTTTCTTTTTGAAAACTAAGCCAGATACTGGTTTCATTGACTGCCATGCACGTGTTTTCACTTATAATCAATGTCAAAACACTGGTTTTACCTACTGCTCTGAGAATGCAGGATATTCTTCCATTTTGAAAACTTAACCATATACCTCTTTCACTGACTGCTCTGCTTTTTTTTTCTCTTTCAATCAACATCAAAACACTGGTTTTACCTAATGCTCTATGAATGCAGTATGTGCTTCAGTTTTGAAAACAAGTCAGATTCTGGTTTCATTGACTGCTATGCACTTGTTACCAATTACATTCAATATCAAAACCCTGGTTTTACTAAACTCTGAATGAATGCAGGATGTTCTATGGTATTAAAAATTGAACCAGATACTGGTTTCATTGACTGCTATAGACTTGTTTTCACTTACAGTCTTTGCCAAAACCTGGTTTTACTTAAAACTCTGAGAATACTGGATGTTCTTTGATTTTTTAAAGGTAATCCATATACTGGTTTCATAGAATTCTCTGTACTTGTTTCAATTACACAATGTCAAAGAATTGGTTTTACCTAATGCTCAGTTTTGAAAACTAAGCCAGATACTGCTTTCTATTTCTTCAATGCAATAGTCTTCAGTTTTAAAGACTAAGCAAGCCTCTGAATTCTTTAATTCTATGGATTTGATTTTACTTGCAATCAGTGTCAAACACTGGTTTTACCTTAAGTCTTGTAAATGCAGCATGTTTTTCAGTATTGAAAACCAAGCAGGATACTCGTGTCATTGACTGCTATGCACTTGTTTTCTTTTACAATGTGAAATCCTGCTTTTACCAAATGCTCTTTGAATTCAGTATGTTCTTCAGTATTGAAAACAAGCCAGACACTGGTATCATTGAGTGCTATGCACTTCTTTTCACTTACACTCATCGTCAGAACACTGTGAATACATTATGTTCTTCTCTTTTGAAACAAAGGCAGGTATTGCTTTCACTGAAAGCTATGCACTTGTTTTCACTTACATTCAATGTGAAAACACTGGTTTTTCCTAACACTCTATGAATGCCCTATGTTCTTTGGTATTGAAAACAAGTCAGATACTGGTTTCATTGACTGCTATGTGCTTGTTTTCACTTACAATCAATTTCAAAACACTGGCTTTACCTAAGGCTCTGTGAATGTAGTGCTTTTCTGGGTGACATTTAAGCCAATTTCTGGGTTCATTGATGTTATGCACTTTTTTTCACTTACACTCAATGTAAAAACATTGGTTTTACCTCACAGTCTGACAATGCAATATGTTCTTTGGTTTAAAAAAACTATGCCATACACTGGTTTCACTGATTGCTATGCACTTGTATTCTATTACAATCAATGTCACAACCCTGGATTCACTTAACTCTCTCTGAGTGCAATATTTTCTTCTGTTTTGAAAACTCACCCAGATTCTGGTTTCATTTACTGCTATGCACTTTTTGTAACTTACAATCAACATCAAAAAACTATTCTATGTAATGCTATGTGAATGCAGTATGTTCTGCCATTTTAAAAACTAAGCAAGATACTTATTTCATTGACATGTATGCACTTGTTTTCACTTAAAATCAATGTCAAAACATTTTTTTTACCTAATGCTCTGCGAATTATGTATGTTCTTTAGTTTTGAAAACTAACCCAGATAGGGGTTTCATTGATGCTCTGCACTTGTTTTCACTTTCACTCAGTCTCAAACACTGGTTTTACCTAATGCCCTGTGAATGCACTATGTTCCTTTTTTTTTTAATCTAAAATTACTGGTTTCATTGACTGCTATGCATTTGTTTTCACTTGCAGCCAATTCAGAACACTGTTTTTTTTTCCAATGCTCTGTGAATGCTGTATGTTCTTTGGTTTTGAAAACTAAGACAGATACTGGTTTCATTAACTGCTTTGCACTTCTTCTCACATACAGTAAATGTCAAAACACTGGATTCATCTCATGCTCTGTGAATGAAATATGTTCTGTGTTGAAAAAACAGCATGAGATGTGTTTCATTGACAGCTATGAACAAGTTTTCACTTACACTCAATATGAAAACACTGGTTTTCCTAAAGTTCTATGAATGTGGTAAGTTCTTTTGTATTGAAAACTATTCCAGATACCATTTTCATTGACAGCTATGTACTACTTTTCACTTACACTCAATGTCAAAACACTGGTTTTACCTAATGCATTGTGAATGCAGTATGTTCTTTGATTTCAGAAACTAAATCATGTACTGGGTCCTTGATTTCTATGCACTTGTTTTCACTTACACTAAATATCAAAACTTCGGTTTTACCTAATGCCTTGTAAAGTGATATGTTCTTCAGTTTTGCAAATTAAACCAGATTATGGTTTCATTAACTGCTGTACAACTGTTTTCACTTACACTCAATATCAACACCCTGGTTTTACCTAACGCTCTGTGAATGCAGTATGTTCTTCAGTTCTGGAAACCAAGCTGGATACTGGCTTCATTGACTGCTATGAACCTGTTTTCACTTACAATCAATGTCAAAATACTGTTTATACCTAACACTGTGAATGCACTATATTTTTCAGTTTTGAAGAATAAGCAAGACATTGATTTCATAGGATTCTATGCACTTGTGTCCACTTACAATCAATGTCAAAACACTGGTTTTACCTAACATTCTGTGAATGAAGCATGATTTTCAGTATTGAAAACTAAGCAAGATACTGGTTTCATCAACAGCTATGCACTTGTTTGAACTTACACTCAATGTGAAAACACTGGTTTTACTTAACGCTCTGTGAAAGCACTATGTTCTTCAGTTTGGAAACTAAGCCAGATCTGGTTCCACTGATCATTATAGACTTTTATCTCACATAGAAACAATGTCAAAACTGTGGTTTTACTTCATGCTCTGTGAATACACTATGTTCTTCAGTTTTGAAAACTCAGCCAGATACAGCTTTCATTGACTGTTATGCATTGTTTTAACTTACAGTCAATATCTAAATGTGGGTTTTACATTATGCTCTTTGAGTGAGGTATGTTCTTCAATTTGGAAAACTAAGCCAGATAATGCTTTATTTGACTGCTATGCACTTATTTTCCCTTACAGTCAATGTCAAAATGAAGGTTTTACAAAATACTCTGTGAATGCAGTGTGGTGTTCAGTTTTGATAACTAAGCCAATACTGGATTCATTGCTATGCATTTGTTTTCACTTATATTCAATGTCAAAACTCAGGTTTTACCTATGCTCTGTGAATATATCATGTTCCTCAGTTTGTAAACTGAGAAAGATACTGGATTCGTTGAACAATATGAGGTTGAATTCACCTATGATCAAAGTCAAACACTGCTTTTACCAAATGCTCTTTGAATGAATATGTTCTTCAGTATTGAGAACTAAATAAGATACTGGTTTTATAGACTGCTATGCATTTGTTTTAACTTACATTCAATGTGAAAACCCTACCTTTACCTAATGCTCTGTAACTGCAGAGTGTTCTTTGGTTTAGAAATCTAAACAAGATACTAGTTTCATTGACTGCTATGCACATGTTTTCACTTACCATCAATGTCAGAACACTGATTTTAATTAGCACTCTGTTGATGCACCAGGTATTTTGGTATTGAAAAAAAGCCAGATACTGCATTTATTGACTGCTATGCACTTGTTTAACTTACAATCAATGTCAAAACACTGGTTTTACCTAAGGCTCTGTGAATGCAGTATGTTTTCTGGTTTGACATTTAAGTCAGATACTGGTTTTCATTGATGATATGCACCTGCATTCATTTACACTCAATGTAAAAATATTGGTTTTACCTGATGCTCTACGATTGCATTATATTCTTCAGTTTTGAAAACTAAGCCATGCACCAGTTTTCCTGACTGCTCTGCACTTGCTTTCACTTACAGTGATAAAACACTGGTTTTACCTAATGGTTTTTGAAGCAGTATGTTCTTCAGAAGTGAAAACTAATCAAGATACTGATTTCATTGACTACTATGCATTTGTTTTCACTTACAGTCAATGTGAAAACCCTGGTTTTACCTAATGCTCTATAAATGTAGTATGTTCTTTGGTTTTAATAACAAAGCCTGATAATGGTTCATGAATGCTATGCACTTGTGTTCACTTGCAATCAATGTCAAAACTTTGGTTTTCCAAAACACTCTGTGAATGCAGTATACTATTGGGTTTTGAAAACTAAGACATATAGCAGTTTCATTACCTGCTCTGCACTTGTCTTAATTTACCATCAGTGTCACATCCCAGGCTTCACATAATGCTCTCTGAATACATTATGTGCTTCAGTTTTGAAAAATAAGCCAGAGACTAGTTTCATTGACTGCTATGCACTTGCTTTTACTTACAATCAATTTCAAAACACTTGTTTTCCCTAAGGCTCTGTAATTACTGTATGTTCTTTTGTTTTGAAAACTAAAGCAGGTACTGGTTTTATTGACTGCTCTACACTTGTTTCACTTACACTCAAAGTCTAAACAGTGGTTTTAACTAATTACCTGTTAAAGAAGTTTGTTTTTAGTTATATAAAACTAAGCCAGGTACTGGTTTCATTGACGGATATGCACTTGTTTTCACTTGAAGTTGAAGTCTAAGCCCTGGTTTTACCTAATGATCTGTGAATGCAGTATGTTCTGCAGTTCTGAAAACTAAGCCAGATATTAGTTTCATTGACTGCTATGGACTTGTTTTCACTTACAATCAATGTCAAAACTCTGGTTTTACCTAACGCTATGTTAAAGCAGTATATTCTACCATTTTGTAAACTAAGCCAGATTCTGGTTTCATTGATTGCTATGCACTTCTTTTTACTTACATTAAATGTCAAAACACTGGTTTCAACAAATATTCTGTAAATGCAGTATATTCTTCAGTATTGAAAACTAAACAAGATCCAGGTTTCATTGACTGCTATGTACTAGTTTTCACAGTCAAACTGAAAATACTGGTTTTATCCAATGCTCTGTGAATGTAGTATGTTCGTCATTTTGAAAGCAAAGCCATATATTGGTTTCACTGAATGTTATGCACTTGTTTTCACTTACACTCTACATCAAAGCATTGGTTTTACCTAATGCTTAGTTTGGAAAACTGAGCCAGATAATGGTTTCATTGCCTTCTATGCACATGTTTTACCTTCCAAAAAATGTTACAACCCTGGTTTCACCTAACACTCTGCGGATCCAGTATGTTCTTCAGTTTTGAAAACTAAGCCAGGTACTGGTTTCATTGACTGCTATGCACTTGGTTTCACTTACAATCAATGTAAAAACACTAGTTTTATCTCACGGTCTGTGACTGCAGCATGATTTTCAGAATTGAAAACCAAAGGAGACACTGGTTTCATTGACTGCTATGCAATTGTTTTTAGTTACACTCAATGTCCAAAAACAGGTCTTATCTAAAGCTCAGTAAATACAGTCTGTTCCTTGGTTTTGAAAACCCTGCCAGATACCAGTCTCTCTGACTGTTATGCAATTGATTTCACTTATTATGAATGTCAATCACTGGTTTTATCAAATGCATGTAAATGAAGTATGTTCTCCCTTTTTGGAAACAAAGCAAGATACTGGTTTCATTTACTGCTCTGCACTTGTTTTAAATTACAATCAAGGTCAAACACTGGTTTTACCTAACACTGTGGAAATCCATATATTCTTCACTTTTGAAAACAAAACAAGATTCGGGTTTCCTTGAAGGCTATTCACTTGTTACACTTATAATCAATGTCAAAACACTGGTTTTACCTAACGGTTTGTGAGTGCAGTATTTTTTCAGTATTGAAAACTAAGCAAAATCTAGGTACACTGACAGCTCTGAACTAGTTTGCACTTAAACTCAATGTGAAACACTGGTTTTATCTAATGCTCTGTGAATGCAGTATGTTCTTTGGTTTTGTAAACTAAGCCAGATACTGGTTTTTTGAGTGCTAAATATTTGTTTTCATTGCAGTCAATGTCAAATCCCTGGTTAACCTAATGCTCTGTGACTGCAGTATATTCTACAGTTTTGAAAACTAAGACAGATACTGATTTCTTTGACTGAATGCACTTGTTTTCACTTACAATCAATGTAAAACACTGGATTTTCTAATGGTCTTTGAATGCAGTATGTTTTTCAGATTTGACAGCTAAACCAGATACTGGTTTCATTTACTGCTATACACTTGTTTTTACTTACACACAATGTAAAAACACTGGTTTTACCTAATGCCCTCTAAATGCAGTACATTATTTGGTTTTCAAAACTAAGCCAGATACTGGTTTCATTGATGGCTATGCAGTTGTTTTTACTTACAGTCAATGTGGAAACACTAGTTTTACCTAATGCTCTGTCAATGCAGTATGTTGTTCAGTTTTGAAAACAAAACTATATACTGGTTTCACTGTCTGCTCTGCATTTGTTTTCACTTACAGTCAATGTGAAAACACTGGTTTTCCTAACACTCTGTGAATGTAGTATTTCTTTAGTTTAAAAAGTATATAAGATACTGGTTTCATTGACTGCTATGCATTTGATTTAACTTATAATAAATATCAAAACCCTGGTTTTACCAAAAGATCTGTGAATGCAGTATATTCTTCAATTTTGTAAACAATGAAAGATACCATTTCATTTACTGCTAGTGAATTGTTTTCACTTACAATCAATGTCAAAACTCTTGTGTTACCTAATTATCTGTGACTGTAGTATGTTCTTCAGTTTGAAAACTAAGCAAGATATGGTTTCATTGACTGCGATGTAATTGTTTTCACATATGATCAATGACAAATATGGTTTTATCCAATGCTCTGTGAATGCACATGTATTAGTCAGCCAAAGGGGTGCTAATGTAAAATACCAAAAATGGGTTGGTCTTTATAAAGGGTATTTATTTGGGATAGAAGTCCACAGATACCAGACCATAAAGCATTAAGTTTCTTCTCACCAAAGTTCACTGCCACATGTTAGAGCAAGACAGCTGCCGGTGTTTGCCAGGGTTCAGGCTTCTGGCATTCCTCTCTTCCTGGGGCTGCGTTTCTCTCCGGGCTTAGCTCCTGTTTCCTCCACAAGGTCAGCTGTAGACAATCAGGTGAAGGGCTTGCTTCTCTTCTCCTGGGGCCTTCTTTCCAACATCAAAACTGCTTCTCAAAAGACTTCTTAAAAACTGTTCTTGCCATGCCTTTTATATTTCATTCCCCACCCCCCAAGGGGTGGGGCTCAACACCCTAATCATAACCTAACCATGCCCAGATTAACAGATCAGTTTACAAGCATGATCCAATTATATTTTTGGAATTCATAATTATATCAAATTGGCCAACAGTTACAGCAGACTTATCTTCTGTTCTGAAAACTAAACAAGATACTGGTCATTGACAGCTATGTACTACTTTTCACTTTCAACCAATGTCAAATGCTGGTTTTCTGAATGCACACTGAATGCAGTATATTCTTTGGCTTTGGAAAGTAAACCCAAAACTGGTTTCCTTGAGACCTATGTGCTTATTTTCACTTACATTCAATGTCAAAATATTACTTTTACTTAATGCTCTGTGGATGCAATATTTACTGTGGATTTGAAAAATAAAACAAATGCTGGTTTCATTTACTGCTATGCACTTCTTTGTACTAATAATCAATGTCAAAACCCGGTTTTGCCTAAGACTCTGTGAATGTAGTATGTTCTTTAGTTGTGAAAACTTAACAGATACTGGATTCATTGACTGCTACACACTTGTTTTCAATTACAATCAATGTCAAAAACTGGACTTACCAAATGCTCTGTGAATGCAGTATATTGTTTTGTATTGAAAACAAAGTCACATACTGATATCATAGTCTGTTTTAAACTTGTTTTCACTTACAATGATTGTGAGAACACTCATTTTACCTATTGCTCAGTGATTGCAGCATGTTTTTTGGTTTTGAAAACTAATCCAGATACAGGTTTCATAGAATGCTATGCACTTGTTTGCAGTTACAATCAATGTCATGTCACTGGTTTTACCTAACACTCTGTGAATGCACTATGTTCTTCAGTTTTGAAAACTAGGTGATATACTGCATTCACTTACTGCTCTGCTCTTGTTTTCACTTACAGTCAATGTGAAAACACTGGTCTTGCCTAACACTCTGTGAATGCAGTATGTTCTTCTATTTTGAAAACTTACCAGATACTGCATCCATTAACTGCTATTCATTGGTTTTGACTTAAACTCAATGTCAAAACTGTCCTTTTACCTAACACTCTGTGAAAGCAGTATGTTCTTCATTTTATAAAACTAGGCCAGATACTGGTTTCATTGACTGCTATGCACTTCTTTTCAGTTACAGTCAATGCCAATACCCAGGTTTTAACTAACACTCTGTGAATGCATATGTTCTTCTCATTTGAAATCTAAGCTAGATATAGGTTTGATTGTCTGCTATGACCTAGCTTTCACTTACAGTCAATGTGAAAACACTGGTTTTACCTAAGGCTCTGTGAATACAGGACGTTCATCAGTTTTGAAAACTAAGCCAGATACTGGTTTTATTGTCTATTATGCATTTGTTTTCACTTATATTCAATGTAAAAAACTGCTTCTACCTACATCTCTATGAATATAGTATTTTCTTCATTTTTGAAAACTAAGCAAGATACTGATTTCTTTGACTTCTATGAAATTGTGTTCATTTACAATAACTATGAAAATACTGGTTTTACCTAATGTTCTGTGAATGCAGAATGTTCTTCAGTATTGAAAACTAAAGAAGATATTGGTTTCATTGACTCCTACGCACTTGTTTTCACATTGAGTCAATGTGAAAACACTGGTTCTACCTAACACCCTGTGAATGCAGTTTGTTCTTCAGTTTTGAAAAGTAAGACAGGTAAATGTTTCAATGACTGTTGTGCATGTGTTTTCACTTACAATCAATGTTAAAAAACTGGTTTTACTTAACTCTGTGAATCCAGTATGGTCTTTGGTTTTGAAAACTAAGCCAGATTCTGGTTCAATTGATGACTATGCACTAGTTTTCATTTAGATGTAATGTCAAAACCCTGGTTTTACTTAATGCTCTGTCAATGCAGAATGTTATTCAGTTTTGAAAATTAAGCCAGACACTGATTTCATTTACTGCTATGCACTTCTTTTCACTTACAATCAATGTCAAAACACTGGTTTTATCTAATGCTCTTTGAATGCAGTATGTTTCTCAGTTTTGAAAGCTGAGTCAAATACTGCTTTCATTGAATGGTATGCACTTGTTTTCACTTACAATCAATGTGAAAATACTGGTTTTACCTAAAGCTCTGTGAATGCAGTATGTTCTTTGGTTTTGAAAACTAAGCCAATTACTGGTTTCATTGACAGCTATGCACTTGTTTTCACGTACAGTCAATGTCAAAACACTGATTTTATTCAATCCTCTGTGTAAGCAGTATGTTCTTCAATTTTGGAAACTAAGCCAGATACTGGTTTCATTGCCTGCTTTTCATAGTTTTCACTTGCAGTCAATGTCAAAAACTTGGCTTTACCTAACACTGTGTGAATGCTGTATATTCTTCAGTTTTGAAAACTAGGCCAGAACATTTTTTCACTTACAATGTTAAAACACTTTTGTTTTACTAAGGGTCTTTGAATGCAGTGTGTTCTTTAGAATTGAAAACTAATGTAGGTCTTAGTTTCCTTGATTGCTATACACTTGTTTTCACTTACACTCAATGTGAAAACACTGGGTTTACCTAACTCTCTGTAAATGATGTATGTTCTTCGGTTTCAAAAACTAAGCCAGATACTGGTTTCTTTGACTACTTTGCACTTGTTTTCACTTACAGTAAATTGAAAACACTGATTTTGCCTTATGCTCTGTGAATGCAGTATGATTCACAATTTTGAAAACTAGACCAGATACTGGTTTCCTTTACTGCTATGTACTTGTTTTCACTTACACTCAATGTCAAACAAGTGGCTTTACATAATGATCTCCTAAATTGGTAAGTTTTTAGTTATAAAATACTAAGCCAGATCCTGGTTTCATTTACTGCTATGCACTTCTTTTCATTTCCAGTCAATGGAAAACACTGCTTTTACCTAATTGTCTATGAATGCAGCATGTTTTTAGTATTGAAAACTAAGCAAATACTGGTTTCATTGGCTACTATATACTTGTTTAAACTTGTAATCAAAGTGAAAGCAATGGTTTTACCTAACTCTCTGTGAATGCAGTATTTTTTAAAGTTTTGAAATTTAAGATAGATACTGTTTTAATTGACTGCTATGCACTTGTTGTCACATACCGTCAATGTCAAAACACTGGTTTTACTTAATTCTCTTAATGCAGTATGTTCTTCAATTTTAAAAACTAATTTAGATACTCATTTCATTGACAGCTAAGCACTTGTTTTCACTTACACTCAATGTCAAAACACTGGTTTAACCTAATACTCCATGAATGCAGTATCTGCTTTGTTTTTGAAATCTAAGCTAAATACTGGTTTAATTGACTGCTATGAACTTGTTTTAGCTTACATTCAATGACTAAACACTCATTTTACCTAATGCTCTGTGAGTGCAGTATTTCTTTTGTTTTGAAAACTAAGCCAAATAATGGTTTCATTGACTGTTCTGCACTTGTTTTCACTTACAGTCAATGTGAAAACACTGGTTTTACCTAATGCTCTTTGAATGCAGTATTTTCTTCAAATCTGAAAACTAGGCCAGATACTGGTTTCATTTAATGCTAAGCATTTGTTTATGCTTACTCTCAAGGTCAAGACAGTGGTTTTACCTAATGTTATGTGAAATCAGTATGTTCTAAATTTTTGAAAACTAAGCCATATACTGGGTCATTGACTGCTATGTACTTGTTTTCACTTACAATCAATGTCAAAACCCTGGTTTTACTTAGCATTCTGTGAATTTAGAATTTCCACAGTTTTGAAAACTAAGCCAGATACTGGTTTCATTGACAGCCATGCACTTGTTTTCACTTACAATCAATGTCAAAACACTGGTTTTATATAATGTTATGTGAATAC
>JAQZBX010040463.1:0-22657 GCA_029593785.1 Cabassous unicinctus | reverse complement strand
TTGATACATATTAATAAAGCATAAATCCATCCAAAGAATACAATTATTTGGTATAATCATGTAGTTGTGTTTTCATCACTTCAATCATTCTTAGAGCATTTTCATTATTCCAATAATAAAAAAAAAATCCTAATCACCTCTCAATTTCTCTGCACTTCTGCTGCCATCTCTCTGATTTATTTGTATTTATATTTTCTAAAAAATGTTTATATATGCAATATTATCCATATTCATATTTCACATGAGGTTTTTTCTTTCCTTCTAGTAATATACATGTCCTTAGACTTTCCCTTTCAATCACTGGCACACCAATGTAATAGTTCTGCTAGTTAAAACATTATGATAGGGAAGCGGGTGTGGCTCAATCGATAGAGCTCCCATTTACCATATGGGAGGCCCCGAGTTCACTTCCTGGGGCCTACTTGTGAGGGCAGGCTGGCCCGCACAGCGCGGTGGGCTGATGCAGCAAGACGTCACAGCAAGGGGGAGATAGGCAGACACAGAAAAAATACACAGCGAATGGACACATCGAACACAAACAGCAAGGGGGGGATAAATAAATAAGTCTTAAAAAAAAAAAAAACATTATGATACGCTTTCACCATTTTCTATTCATTTTCAAAGACTGACATCCTTTTTACCAATTCTACACTGATCACCCTCAGATTTCCACTCTCTATTTCATTCTATTTTTTGGTCACCTATATTCTAGTTTTTAACTCCATGAGTTTACACAATATATTTAGCTCATAATAGCACAATTATACAGTATTCAATAGTGCAATCATTGAAACAACCCATATGACAAACATCTGGGTTGTTTCCATCTTTTCAGAATTGTAAAGAACACCACTGTAAACATCAGTGTGCAGATGTCTATTTCTATGACTGCTCTCAGGTCTTCTGGGGATATACCTAGTAGCGGTTTTGCCGGGTCACATGGCAAACTTCCTTAGGAAGTGCCAAACAGTTCTCAACATTGGTTGAATCATTCTACATTCGCACCAATAGAGAATAAGGGTTCCTATCTCTCCACATCCTCTCTAACACATAGTTTCTCTGACTTTTTAATAGTGACCATTCTAATAGGAGTGAAATATCTCATCATAGTTTTGATTTGCATTTCCCTAATCTTTAGTGATGCTGGACATTTTTTTATGAGTTTTTCCAACATTTTTTATTTCTTCTTTGGACAGCTGTCTATTCAAGTCTTGTGCCCATTTTTAATGGGGAAGTTTCTCTTTTTAGTGTTGAGTTGTAGAATCTCTTTATGTATCATGGAAATAAAACCCTTATCAGATAAGTGATTTCCAAATATTTTCTCCCATTGAGTTGGCTGTCTTTTCACCCTTTTGAAAAAATCCTCTGAGGTGCAAAAGCATTTAATTTTGAGGAGGTCCCATTTATCTATTTCTTTTCTTGCTCATGCTTTGGGTGTAAAGTCCAAGAAACAACTACCTACCACAAGGTCTTGAGGATATTTTTGTACATTTTCTTCTAGGAGTTTATGGTTGTTGCTTTTATATTTAGGTCTTTGATCCATTTTGAGTTAATTTTTGTATAAGGTTTGAGATAGGGGTCTTCTTTCTTTCCATTGTATATGGCTATCCAGTTCTCCCAGCACCATTTATTGAATAAACTGTTCTGGCCCAGCTGGGTGGGCTTGACAACTGCATCAAAAATCAATTGACTTAGATGTGAGGGTCTACTTATGAATTCTTGATTTGGTTCCACTGGTCAATCTGTCTGTCTGTATTCCAGTACCATGCTGTTTTTACTTCTGTAGCTAAGTAAGATGCTTTAAAGTCAGGAAGTGAGAGTCCTCCAACTTCACTCTTCTTTTATAAGACATTGTTGCATATTTGGGTCCCCTTACCATTTCAAATAAATTTGATAATTGGATTTTCCATTTAGCAAAAAAGGCTATTGAGATATTTATTGGGATTGTGCTGAATCTATGAATCAGTTTGGGTAGAATTGACAACTTAAACATATTTAAGACTAAACATATTTAGTCTTCCAATCAATGAACAAAGAATGACCTTCCATTTATTTAAGTCTTCTTCAGTTTCCTTTGTCAATGCTTTGTAATTTTCTGAATGTAGGTCCTTTATGTCCTTGGTTAAATTTATTCCTAAATATTTGATTCTTTTGGTTGCTATTATAAATGGAATTTTCCTCCTGATTTACTCCTCAGGTTGGTTATCAATAGTGCATAGAAATGCTATTGATTATTGTATATTAATCTTGTATCCCACCACTTTGCTGAACTTCATCTATTAGTTTTAGAAGCTTTGTTGTAGATTTTTCAGGATTTTCTAGATATAGGATATCATCAGGGAATAAAGCTTTACTTCTTCCGTTCCTATTTGGGCACCTTTTATTTCTTTATCTATGCTAATTCCTCTAGCTAGAACTTCTAGCACAATTTTGAAAAACAGTGGGGACAATGGGCATCCTTGTCTTACTCCTGATCTCAGTGGGAAATCTTTCATTCACCATTGAATACAATGGTAGCTATAAGTTTTTCATATATGCCCTTTACCATACTGAGAAAGCTTTCTTCTATTCCTGTATTTTGAGTGTTTTTTCAAGAAAGGATGCTGTATTTTGACAAATGCCTTTTCTGCAGCAATTGAGAGGATCATATGATTTTTCTTCTTCAATTTATCAATGTAGTTTACTAAATGAATTGATTTTCTTGTGTTGAACCACACTTGCATACCTGGGATAAAACCCACTTGATTGTGGTGTATAATTCTTTTAATGTGTTTTTGGATTTGGTTTGCAAGTACTTTGTTGAGGATTTTTGCATCTATATTCATTAGAGAAATTGATCTTTTTCTTTTTTTCCCATAATATCTTTATCTGGTTTTGATATTAGGGTGATAGCTTCATAGAATGAGTTTGGTAGCATTCCTTCCTGTTCAATTTTTTAGAAGAGCTTGAGAAACACTGGTATTAGATTACCTTTCAATGATTGGTAGAATTCACCTCTGGAGGCATCTGGTCATGGGCTCTTCATCTTGGGGAGGTTTCTGATGATTGTTTCAATCTCTTGTTATTGGTTTGTTGAGGTCCTCTATTTCTTCTAGGGTCTGTGTAGGTTGTTCATGTGTTTCCAGGAATTTGTCCATCTCATCTACATTTTCTAGTTTTTTGACGTACAGCTATTCATTATATTCTCTTAAGATCTAATTTCTGTGGGGTCAGTGATATCTTCCCCCACTTTTATTTCTTTGTGTCTTCTTTTTTAATTTGTTAGTCTAGCTAAGGGTTTGTCAATTTAGTCAAAGAGCTGACTTTTGGTTTTGTTGACTTTCTCTATTATGTTCTTGATTTCATTTATTTCTGCTCTGATCTTTAATATTTCTTTCTTTCAGCTTGATTTGGGATTAGCTTGCTGTTCTTCTTCTAGTTCTTGAAGGTGTGCAGTTAGATCTTCCATTTAGCTCTTTCTTCTTTTTTAATGTAAGCATTGATGACCATAAACTTCCCTCTCAGCACTGTCTTTGCGGTGTCCCATAAGTTCTGATATGTTGTGTTCTCATTTACATTCATTGCAAGATATTTACTGAAGTCTCTTGCAATTTCTTCTTTATCCACTGATTATTTAAGAGTATGTTGTTTAATCTCCATATATTTTTTAATTTTCCCCTTTTCCATCCATTATAGATTTCCAGCTTCATTCTGTTATGATCAGAGAAGTGTTTAGTATAATTTCAATCTTTTTTTAATTTATTGAGACCTGTCATGTGATCCAACATATGATCTCCTCTGGACAAGAATCCATGAGTGCAAGAAAATAATGTATATCCTGCTGTTTTAGGGTGTAATGCTCAATAAATGTCTGTTAGGTCTAGTTCATTTATCATATTATTCAAGCAGTTTCTTTTTTCCCCACTCTATTTCTTTACTTATGCTCTGTTCAGATGTTCTATCCAATACTGAGAGTGGTGTACTGAAGTCTCCAACTATTATTGTAGAGACATCTATTTCTCCTTTCACTTTTGCCAGTGTGTACCTCATGTGTCTTAGGGCATGCAGATTAGTATAGTTATTTCTTTTAGGTGAATTGCTACTTTTATAAATATATAAGGACCTTCTTCATCCCTTAGAACAGTTTTGCATTTAAAATCTATTTTGTCCAATATTAGTATTGTTACCACAGTTCTTCTTTGGTTACAATTTGTGTGGAATATCTTTTCCCAACCTTTCACTTTCAACCTGTGTCCTTATGTCTGAGGTGAATCTCTTGTAGGCAGCATATAAATGGCTTGTATTTTTTTATCCATTCTGTCAAAGTCTTTTGAGTGGGGAGTTCAAGCCATTAACATTCAAAGTTATTAACTGTAAAGGCATTATTTCATCCATTTTGACCTTTGACTTTCTGTTGTCATATCTTACTATTATCTGCCTTTTTACCCTTTACTCTGCCTAATAATCTTCATTTCTACACTCTTCTACAAATCTCTTGTCCTTGTTTTTTCCGTTCAGGCTGAAGCATTCACTTTTGTATCTCTTCTAATTCTGGTGTTTTGGTAACATACTCTCAGTTTTGTTTGTCTGTGAAGACTTTAAACTCCCCCTAAGTTTTAAAGGACAGTTTTGCCAGATACAAAATTTGTAGCTAGCAGTTTTTCTCTTGCAGTACCTTAAATACAACATTGCACTTTCTTCTTGCCTCCACGGTTTCTGATGAGAGGTCACCCCATAATTTTCAGGTTCCTTTGTATGTGACACTTGCTATTTTTTTGCTGCTTTCAGAACCCTCTCTTTATCTCTGATATTTGTCATTCTGAATAGTAGCTGTGTTGAAGTAGGTCTATTCAGATTTATTCTGTTTGGGATGCACTGTCCTTCTTGGATATTGGTATTTATGTCTTTCATAAGGATTGTGAAATTTTGGGTCATTATTTCCTCAAATATTCTGACTCTTTTCCATTCTCTTCTCTTTCTGGGACACCAATAGCATGTATGTTTGTGTGTTTCCCATTGCTATTCAATTCCTTGAGACCTGTTCCATTTTTTCCATTCTTTTCTCTTTCTGTTCCCCCACCTTTTCAAGTTCAGATGTACTGTCCTCGAAATCATTAATTCTGAATTCAAACAATTCAAATCTGCTCTTATGTGCCTCTAAGGTATTTTTAATCTCATCCATCATGTCCTTCATGCCCATATGCTCTGTTATGTTTCTTTGCAGGCTTTCAAATTGTTCTTTATGCTCACCCAGTGTTTTCTTAATATCCTGTATCACTTTAGTCATATTTTCCTTTAACTCCTTGAATTGATTTAGGAGAGTTGTGTAGTTATCATTGATTAGTTGATGTAAATCCTGTATTTCCTCAGGATCTTTGGTGTGTTCCTTTGGCCTGGCCACCTCCTCCTGTTTCTTAGTATGGGTTGGAAATTTTTGCTGATGTCTAGGCATCTGAGTATGTTGGTGAATTTACTTTGGTGGTCAATTTCTCTCTCTTACCTAATGTTTTTTTTTTCTTTTCCCATAGCTCTTCTTTGATTTTTGGTTCAACTATTTTAAGTCTTTAAAATTGCCCATCTTAACTTATCAAAACTGGGTCAGGGACTAACTAAAGTGGCACAGATTTTCTCCCAGGGATTGAACTAAAGAGAGACCTAAAAGAAGTTTTTCTCCTTACAATTTTCAGTCTGTTCAGCATATGGCACTCATTGGCAAAGCTTTCTACCGAGGTCTTTCTTTCAACCTCCACTTTCCAGTGTGTCTGGTCTGGCCAGAGCCTAGATTCAAAGCAGGCTCTGCTGGCTGAATTCATTGAAGAGAAGCCCTCCAACTCAACCTCCCTCTTCCCTTGTAACAGCTGAGAGGGAGGAAGACATTTGTTTCCCTCTCAGCTCGAGTGGGCCAGGGGTTTTATCCAGGCTTCATGTCTTGAGGGTGGGTAATGGGAGCCCTTTCTGGTCTCTGTGCAAGTTTAGTAACTCACTTTTGTCTTTTCAGGTTCTTTGTCTCTCTGCCCATTGCCCCCCTGGAGTTGTGCAGCACTGTTCTGGTCTGCTGACTCCCAAAGAAGATCCCTTTCACAGCTTTTGGCCCTTTCTCTGTTGTTATTGTGACAGAGTTTAGCCCTGCCTGCATGCTCCAATGCCACCTTCCTAGAAGCTGTCTGATTTATATTATTTTTAATCCTACATAAAAACCTGTAAAGTAGGTATCAGTATTCCCATTCTATATTTATAAAAAATGGAAACTCAGGAAAACATCTGGCTAGCTTAGCAAGTGGTAGAAGTGGAATTTGGGCCAAGGCCTGAATGGCTCCCAAAACTCCATTCTCTCTAATACACCCCACCACTGCCAGGGGTGCAGTCCTGTCAGAAAAATCCTCTAAAGCCAGAGAGAAAGTCCAACTCTCCAGAAAACATTTGGGACATCATTCCCCACCTTCTCCTCTTTTCTTCCCACCTCATGCCAATTCAAACACCAGCTACATGTTGTCCCTACTTGGAAGAGTGCTAAGAAAATCCAACAGGAAAAGTGTATTATAATATTTCACCTTCACTGAGGTTTCATTCTCAGGATAGTTCAAAGAAAAATCAGGAGAATTTACATTTTATGTTTTAAAACATGGCCTAAAAGGAGAATATTTCTAATAATAACTAAGTGTATTCTCAGGTAGAAGTGGTAGAACAGTTTCCTCTTCAATTTCTCCTCTTTCCTCTTAGTATGTGTAATCATTGTCCAATTTGATGTAATTATGAATTCCAAAAATATAATTGGATCATGCTTGTAAACTGATCTGTTAATCTGGGCATGATTAGGTAATGATTAGCGTGTTGAGCCCCACCCCTTGGTGGGTGGTGAATCAAATATAAAAGGCATGGCAAGAACAGTTTTGAGTAGCAGTCTTTGAGAAGCAGCTTTGATGTTGGAAAGAAGGCCCCAGGAGAAGAGAAGTGAGCCATTAACCTGATCGCCTACAGCTGACCTTGTGGAGGAACCAGGAGCTAAGCCCAGAGAGAAACACAGCCCCAGGAAGAGAGGAACCCAAGAAGCCTGAACCCTGGGCAAATGTTGGCAGCTGTCTTGCTCCAACACATGACAATGGATTTCAGTGAGGGAAGAAACTTATGCTTTATGGACTTCTACCCCAAATAAATACCCTTTATAAAGACCAACCCATTTTTGGTATTTCACATTAGCATCCCTTTGGCTGACTGATACAGTATGGTAGACATTTTCTATGTCAAAAGGAACTCTGAGTAGACAAAGATTTACCCTTTCCATTTCTTTGAAGTCATCATCTATCTTGGTTCCTTCAGCTCCTCCATCTCACTCATGCCCTGTACAAAATAGTTAAAAAAGAGAATTATTGTAAATAAGATTTGTTTTTAACAGTCATGTTAAAAATTCCAAGCACTTTCACACTTTTTTAAAACCAAAAATTTGCACATAAATACAAAGAACAGACTTAATCATGAGTCAATCTGATTCACTGTTTCCTTTCTAAGAGTTTAATCTCCCCCTCTAGAATATATTTTTCTTGATCAATAGGCAAAAAAAAAAAAAAATGGAAAATCAGCAAGTTATGAAATGTGGTATTTTATTTATAGCCATGGGTAAAGAAATGCTATCTTAATTGGAACCATTCTACATTCATCTGTTATACTAATTTTCATACAATTACTAAGAGTGTTAATGATACATACTCTTCCTATTAATCCTGGTTATAAATAAATATATATGTATATTAGTTTATATGTATAGGTACATATACACATGTATAGGAACCCATGCACATTTGGACAAACATGTGATGCATATAATATAAGGTAAATATGCTTTTCCAAAGTTTTTTAAAATATATATAATTTATTTTTAAAAGATACTTAGAATTACATAAATGTTACACAAAAAATAAAGGGACTCCATATGCACCACTCCCCACACCTCCCACATCCTGCAACATAAACAACATTCTTCATTAGTATGACACATTCATTGCAATTTATAAACTCATCCTTGCGCACTGCCACTGAGCATAGACCATAGTTCACATTGTAGTTTACATTCTCTCCAACACAATTCTGCAGGTTATATCTGTCAGTGCAATGTCATTCACAATGATTCCAAAATCTAAAAAAGCCCCCAAATTACACCTTTTTATCCCCCTCTCTGCCCCCAGAGCCTCCAGTGGTCACTGCCTCCATATCAATTTTATAATTTCTTCCATTGCAAGAATCACAGTAAGTTTATAGTAGAATACCAGTAAGTACACTCTAGTCCATAGTTCATTCCCCAATCCTGAGGATTCTGGGATGGTGATATCCACTCCACCTCTAATTGAGAGGCAGCTTTGATCCCTTACACCCAATGGATGGAACTCTTTTGTTTGCAGTTATATGCTCCCTCATTTCCTTGTTATGGTGTTTGTCAATCCTAACCTCCTTGTTAGTTGTCCAGGGTGAGTCCAATGAACTGGAAAGTAGGTACTGCAACTCTGCTGAGGCTCAGGGCCCAGCTGGCACATGGACAGCCCAAAGATTCAAGTCTCTTGGACATAAACCTTCCACCTCTGCTACCAAGTATAGGTTCAAATAGAAGGGACAGATGAGCCAGATGTAGGGAAGATATAACAGAGTCTACCTCTATCACTCAGAAGCACAAATTCCCAAGTACAGCCCACTGGCAAGGTACCAAATTCCAGAGTTATCTACCCTGACCATAGGACCTGGGTGTCCCCAAAGCCCTCAGGAGGACCACTATCTTGAGACCCATCATCTTGACTGATGCTGAAAAGGCAACTGGCAAAATATAGCATCCTTTCTTGATAAAAAAACACTCCAAAAGATAGGAATAGAAGGAAACTTTCTCAGATTGATAAAGGGCATATAGGAAAATTTCACAGCTTACATTGTAATCAATGGTCAAAGACTGAAAGCTTTCCCCCTGAGATTGGGAACAAGATAAGGATTCCCACTACCATCACCACTGATTTTCAATGTTTTGCTTGAAATTCTACTTAGGGCAATTAGACAAGGAAAAGAAGTAAAAGGAATTCAAATTGTAAAGAAAGAGGTAAAACTTTTATTCTATGTAGATGACATGATCCTATATAAAGTCCCAAAAAATGTACAACAAAGCTACTACAGCAAATAAATGAGTTCAGCAAAGTGGCACGATACATGATTAATAAGCAAAAATCAGAAATGTTTCTATACAATAGTAATGAGCAACCTAAGGAGGAAATCATTTTAAAAATTCCATTTACAATAATGACTAAAAGAATAAAATATTTAGGAACAAAATTAACCATGTACATAAAGGACCTGTATTCAAAGAACTACAAAACATTGCTAAAATAAATCAAAGATGGCCTAAACAAATGGAAGGACATTCCGTGTTCATGGATTGGAAGATTAAATATTGTGAAGATGTCAATTCTAACCAAACTGATTAACAGATTCAATGCAATCCCAATAAATTTCCAACAGCTATTTTTTAAAGAAACAGAAAAGCCAATTATTAAATTTATTTGGAAGGGTAAGGTGCCCTGAATAGCTAGAAATATCATATAAAATAAGGATGAAGTTTGAGGACTTTAAATTCCTGATGTAAATAATATTAATTAGTTACAGGGGTAAAAAACAAAACAAAACGGTATAGTACTGACATAAAGATAGATATATAGATTAATGGAACTGAATTGAGAGTTCAGAAATAGAACCACAAACCTATAGTCAAGTAATTTTTGACAAGGCTGTCAAGTTGGGTCAGAACAGTCTATTCAACAAATAGTGCTGGGAGAACTGGATATACAAAACCAAAAGAAAGAAAGAGGACACCTATCTCACAACTTATACAAAAAAAATCCACTGAAAATGGATCAAAGCCCTAAATATAAAAGTTGGAACCATTAAACTCCTGGAAGAAAATGTAGATCTTGTGGTAGGTGGTAGTTTCTTAAATCTTACACCCAAAGCATAAGCAACAGAAGAAAAAATAGATAAATGGGACCTCCTCAAAATTAAATACTTTTGTGCTTCAACTGATTTTGTCAAGTAGGAGAAAAGGCAGACTACTCAATGAGAGAAGTATTTGGAAACCATATATTGGATGAGGACTTAATTTCTATGCTATATAAAAAGATAGGAAAATCAATTAAAAATGGGCAAAAGACTTAACTAGACATATTTCCAAAGAAGAAATACAAATTGCCAAATAGCACATGAAAAGATGTTCAACATCAGTAGCTATTAGGGAAATGAAATTCAAAACTACAATGAGATATCATTTCACACGGTACAGAAGACCATTATTTAAATAAAATAAAACAAAACAGAAAACTACAAGTGCTGGAGAGGATGAGGAAAAATAGGAACACTCCTTCACTGTTGGTGAGACTATAGAATAATGCAGCCTCTGTGGAAGACAGTTTGTCAGTTCCTCAGGAAGCTAAATATAGAACTGAAATATGCTCTAGCAATCCCACTAATAGGAATATATTCAGAAGAGCTGAAAGCAGCAATCAAAACTAATATTTGCACACATGTTTACAGAAGCATTATTCACAGTTCCCAAAAGATGGAAACAACCCAAGTGTCCATCTGATGAATGGAAAAACAAAATGTTATATACATATGATGGAATACTATTCAGCTGTAAGAAGAAATAAAATTTTGATGCATGTGTAACATGGATGAAACCTGAGAACATTATTTTGAGTCAAATAAACCAGGCATAAAAGGACAAATATTTTACGGTCTCATTAATATGAACTAAATACAAATGCAAACTCATGGAGTTAAATTCTAGAGTATAGGTCAGAAGGAGAAAGAATGAGGGTCCAGAAGTGGGAGCTGATGCTTAATGAATGTAGAATTTTTAATATGGTTGGTTGTAATTATTTGGAAATGAATAGAGCTAATGGTAACACATTATAGTGAGTATAACTAACATTGGTTTATAAATGTGATTGTGATTGAAAGGGAAAATCAAAGGAAGTAGATGTCAATAGAAAGGTAGAGGAGAATATTGGGATTGTATATAACAGTGAACTTGGTAATGAATGATGACTGTGGATAATAGTACAAATAAAACAATGTTCTTCTATGAACTAGAACAAATATATGTCACTATTACAAGGTGTTAAGAATATAGTGATACATGGAGAAATACAACTAAGGTAACTTATGGACTATAGTTAATAATAATAATGTTGCATCAAGGGACAAGGAAGGTACTATATCAATGCCAAGGATCAACAATAGGGGGACATAAAAGGGGCAGGGGATCTGTCTTTTTAAATAATGAAAACATTCTAAAATTATCTGAGGGGGTGAAGGCACAACTGTGTTGAAACTGAGAGCCCTGAGTATATGCTTTGGATGGACTGTACAATGCATTGGACTGTACAACACAGTAAACCCTGAGGTGGGTGGTGGACTGTGGTTGGTACAAATAGAACATTCTGTCACGAAACTCTGACAAATGTACAATGCTAAATCATGGTGTTAATAATAGGACGGTTTGTGGGGAAAATACACCTAATGTAAATTATGGAGTATATTTAGTAGTAATATTTGGATGTTCTTTTATTAATTTTAACAAATGTTCCACAAAAATGCAAGGTATTGGTGGTGGGGAGGTATATGGGAATCTTATATATTATGCATGATTGCTTCGTAAACTCACAACGTCTCTAACAAATAAAAAGATTAAAATACTTTAGAATAAATTTAACAAGGAAAGTGCAAGACTTGTACACTTAAAGCTAAAAAGCATTACTGAAATAAATTAAACATGTAAATAAGTGGAAAGACATCACATTCATAGATTGAAAGACTATAGTGTTAAGCTGTCAATATTCCCCAAAATGTTCTATAGATTCATTGTAACCCCTATCAAAATTCCAATGGCCTTTCTTTTTATCAAGAAATGGAAAAGCTTATCCTAAAATTCATATGAAATTGCAAGGGACCCAGAATAGCCAACACAATGTTGAAAAAAGAAGAACAAAGTTGGAGAACTCACATTTCCCAATTTCAAAACTTACTACAAAGCTATAGCAATCAATACAATGCAGTAATGGTGTAAGGAGAGGCATGTAACTAAATGGAATAGAAATGAGATTCCAGAAATAAACCCAACATCTATGATCAATTGATTTTCAACTAGGGTGCCAAGATGGTTCAATGGGGAATGAACACTGGGACAGCTAGATATCCACATGTAAAAGAATGAAATTGAGACCCTACTTCACATCAAATATGAAAAAGTAACTCAAAATGGATCAAATACCTAAATGTGAAAGCTAAAACTATAACACTTTTAGAAAGAAACATTAAGTGTAAATGGTCATGACCTTGGATTAGAGAACCATTTCTTACATATAAAACTTATAGCACAATAAATCTTAGGAAAAAAAACAGATAAATTGGACTTCATCAAATTAAAAACTTTTGTACTCCAAAGGAAACTATCAAAAAAGTGAAAAGACAACCCATAGAATGGAAGAATATTTCTGAAAATTATTTATCTGATAAAGGTCAAGTATCCAAAATATATAAAGAACTTTTACAACTCAACAATAAAAAAACAACTCAATAGATAAATGGACAATTTAAGTGGACATTTCTCCAAAGAAGATGTGCAGATGGCAAATAAGTACATGAAAAGAGGTTCAACATCATTTGTCATTCTGGAAATGCAAATTGACATGGTTAAGAGGTCAATGGAAATGCATTCTATAAGTATAGCTACTACTCATTGGAAATTCACTGTGTGTTTATTCACAAACAACATTTTGACATAGTTAATATATTATCTCCATTTTATAGATGAGGAAACTGATATCTAAAGAGGTTATTTAACCATCTTTTGGTTAATAGCTAACCTAAGTCACACAATTAGAGACAAAACAGAGATTGGAACACTAGTTGTCTGACTCCATCAAAAGATCTACTTACATCACTACCCAAGTGATCCTCCTACAACATAAAACATGCATTCAAGAAATCTGTTGATAAAAAAATTGAGCTATAAAATAGTACAATGGGATTATGACAATGAAAAAATATATAGGAAAAGTCTAGACTAAATCATACCAAAATGATAAGATACTGTGGCTAATGATGGCATTAAGGGTGCTTTTGGTTTTTCCAAATTTTCTTTTCTTCTCTTTTTCAAAAAGCTTTAGATAACATAAATGATACATCAAAAATATAGGGGAATTCCCATATACACCACCCTTCCCCCTCCTATACTTTTCCCCATTAACATCATATTTCATTAGTGTGGTATATTTGGTACAGTTCGTTAACATATATTGAAGCATTCCTACTAACCATGTTCAATAGTTAACATTATAGTTTATACTTTGCACTGCGCATTTTTATAGGTTTTGAATAAATGTATAATGGTCTGTGTCCATCATTGCAATGTCATGCAGAACAATTCCAGTGTCCCAAAAATGCCCCATGTTATACCTATTCTTCCCTCTCCCTCCCCTCAGAATCTCTATTGACCACTGCCTTTATATCAGTGTTATAATTTCTTCCATTGTTCAGATTTCCTATAATATCATGAATTGAATGTTATAATTAAAATTTTTTTTTAAAGAAACTATGTTCAGAATATAAAGACCATTTCTAAACACACATTCACACATGAAGTTTTAGGTGAAATAAAATAACACATTACATGTAAGTGTTATCACTACATTAATTGTATTTTTACAATGGTTAAAGTCTTGGCACTAGTTTAAACAAGATATATGACTTTAAATAAGTGATTTAACTACTGTGGATTCAGTAATAAAAAAATTATCTGTAAACATCTTCAAGATTTTATGAAGTGATATATTTTCAGCTCTCTAATTATAATACTGAAACTTCAATTTCACTAAAATATTACTAAATTTTATATTTTGTAAATAATTAAAATATTCCATTTTGATTAATATTTTGTGTTTCACAAAGTACAGTAGATAGACACAGTTGTGGAAAATAAGAAAACTGCATTGCCTTTAACAGCAGTATTTAAATAGAAGGTGCTACACATTGTAAAACACATTGTAAAATTGAAAATATTTTTTAAAGTACTTTCTTAGTTGAAAGGAGAATTTGACAGATATTTCTTGGAATTGACTCACATTCAAATAGAATCTTGTGGCTCCTTCCAGAATCATCCTCACATTTTTACATATCTTTAAGAACTAGCTCTGAACATGGAAGATGCAATATACCTATACATACGGTTGACAGATTTAGCAAATAAAAATATTAATTTTTATGTTAATTAATGTTTAGGACATACTTCTCCTAAAAAAATTATTCATTGTTTATCTGAAACTCAAATTTTACTTGGTGCCTTATATTTTATATAGCAACCCAAACTATACACAATATTTAAAACAAATAGGGAAATTTTCTTAAATTTTATGGACAGTATTAAGTAAAATATTATCAAATATAAGATTAGTTAATTTCAAAATTAAGTAAAAGCTATACTGTGCTATGGGAATTTTCAAATTCTAGCTTAAATTATTGGATAATTCCTTTATAAATGGCAATACAAGCTTATGATTGTAAATTCAAGTCAGAAAGTATGATTTACTTGAAGAGACTTACATTCTTCTTTTCTATTGAAGATGGCATTGTAGCAGAACCATTAAATAATTCCAAAAGTAGTGTGACTGCAGTGTTCATGAGTTGACAGATAATATCCTGAAATATGCAGCCAACCAGCATCAGAAATCTTAAAATTGTGTCTAATAAATGTTGATATTTAGGCAACTTGAAATATGTTGAAACACTGTCAAAGAAATTTGACTCAAAGTATTTTCAATCCCTTGCTTTTCTGCCACCTACAATTTAATAAATAATTGAGAAACAAGTGATGATTTCCATATCACTATTTTGTGATTTCTACTGTGCAGTATTTTTATTAGCCTGAATAACAGAGTGGACCAAAACTTTACCAACAACTTTAATTAAAACTTCATTTCATGCTTACACTGCCTTTAAACAAATCAGACAAAAAACATCAATTCATGTTCTTATGCCTATGATATTTGGTGACTCATTTGTAAGCATATAACTTAAGTTTATGAAAGTCAGAAAAGGAATTCTTAAAAAATATCCACATGTTCCTCTGTAGAGGGACCTTCCTCAAAAACATTATCACTGCGGGAGAATCAAGTCTAAATACCAGGTTTCCCAAAGCCCAGTCCAATAATGCTTCCATTATGCTCTAGCTATTTGACTTTTTAAAAGCACCGATTGCTTCCTAATAGAATTAAGAAGAATTTTGAGTTCATTAAATCTAATGATTTAAAGAATATAATGGGTTTTACTTTTTCTAAATTATATATTTTATTTCTTATGTTTAAACCTATCATTACTTAATTTTCCTATTAATTGTATTTGGCAATATTCTTGGCTTCATTTTTGAAGAGGTTTTGGATCACAGTAGGGCCACAACTGTACCAGGGGAGGATCACTGGTGTGGAGTGTCAGTGATGAGAGATACATGGGAGGAAGTTCACCTGGGCATTTTAATACTGGGTATTCACATAACAATGAGTCCCACAAGTAAAGGTGCAATGACTAGTTAAGAAGGATGGTCCATTCATGGGCCCTTGATATTGATGACTATGCCTATGAGCCTTTGCTCTTCAAATAACCCTAGTGTTGAATGGTGCTTAAAAGTTGTCTCCTGAGAGCCTCCTTGTTGCTCAAATGTGGCCTCTCTCTAAGCCAAACTCAGCATATAAATGCATTACCTTCCCCCCAGTGTGGGACATGACTCCTGGAGATTAGCATCCCTGGCAGCAAGGGATTACTACCAAGCACTGGCTGGTGATGCAACTGGAAAAAGACCTTGAATAAAGGGGGAAAAGGTAAAGACCAATGAGTTTATATGGCTAAGAGACTTCAACGTGAGTTGGGAGGTCATCAGAGAGATAATGCTTATGCACGTCTCAGCATGATCTCCTAGACTGCCAAAATAGTAGGGCTTCTGAGGGCTCTGGAGACACCCAGGTCCTACAGTCATAGCAGATAGTTCCAGAGTTTGGTGCCCTGCCAGTGGGCCCTACTTTGGAGTTTGTGCTCCCGAGTATAACAGAGTTGAATTCAGATGTGACTTTTCTACACATGCTTCTTCTGTCTCTTTTATTTGAACCTATAGTTGGCACTGGAGTTGGTAGCTGTATGTCCAAGGGACTTAAAACTCTGTGCTGTCCATATGCCAG
The DNA here is from genome assembly GCA_029593785.1 of Cabassous unicinctus. Classification (NCBI taxonomy): domain Eukaryota; kingdom Metazoa; phylum Chordata; class Mammalia; order Cingulata; family Chlamyphoridae; genus Cabassous; species Cabassous unicinctus. The sequence continues at coordinate 6,428 of JAQZBX010040463.1, read as the reverse complement.
CCAGGCCCTGAGCCTCAGTGGAGTTGCAAAACCTACTCTACAGTTCATTGGACTCACCCAGGACAACTAACAAGGAGGTGAGGATGGACAACCACCACACTAAAGAACTGAGAGAGTCTACAACTGCAAGCAAGAGAGTCCCATTGATCAGTAATATGGGATTGAAGCCCCCTCTCAGTTAGAGGTGGAGTGGCCATCACCATCCCAGCATCCTCAGGACTGGGGAATAAAATATGGACTAGAGGGGACTTACTGGTATTCTATTATAGACTTATTGTTATTCTAGCAATGGAAGATATTATATTATGGATGTTGCATCAGTGGCCACTGGAAGTTCTGAAGGCAGGGAGAGGAGAAGAAGTGTAATATGGGGGCATCTTCAGGATTTGGAATTGTCATGAATGACATTGCAATGACAGATACAGGCCAGAATATATCCTGCCATAATCTACAGAATTGAGTGGTGAGAGTGTAAATTACAATGTACAGTACAATCCATGCTTAGTGGCAATGCTCCAAAATGTGTTTGTCAATTGCAATGAATGTACCACACTAATGAAAGAAGTTGTTAATGTGGGGAAAAGTGGGAGATGTGGATAGAGGGGCATATGGAAATCCCTTATATATTTTTATGTAGCATTTTATGTAATCTAAGTATCTTTTAAAAATAAAATATATATATATATTTTTTAAAAAAAGAAAGTGAGACACAAAAGGCAAGAAAAGAAAAGAAAAGAAAAGAAAAAAGAAAAAAGGGGAAGCACATGTGGCTCAAATGTTTGGGCTCCTGTCTACCATATGGGAGGTCCAGGGTTCGATTCCTGAGATTTCCTGGTGAAGGCAAACTGGTGCACATGGAGTGCTGGCCCATACAGGAGTGATGGCCAATGCAGGAGTGCTGGCCAAGGCAGGAGTGCTGGCCAATGCAGAGCACTGACACAGCAAGATGATGCAAAAGAGACACAGAGAAGAGACAACAAGAGACACAGCAGACCAGGGAGCTGAGGTGGCATGAGAGATTGAGCACATCTCTCCCGCTCTGGAAGGTTCCAGAATTGGTTCCTGGTGCTGCCTAAAGAGAGGATAAGCAGACACAGAAGAACACACAGTGAATGGACATAGAGAACAGACAGCCAGCACACATAAAAAAACAACAATGGGGTGAAGAAATAAATAAATAAATCTTTTAAAAAAAGAATATAATGACTTCTTTTAAGACAATTGATATGAGCGGTTACTGGACAATGGCAGGTTTCAACTAAAAATGTAGGGTGGTATCAGTACTAGTACCACCAAAAGCATCTAAATTATGCTCCCAAAAATAATCCTGAAGTTACTTAAGATTAAATGATTCCTGGTAGGCACATTTTATTACTGGGGAACTGTTAAGACTCTAAAAATTATTCCCATTTTTGTTTTATTTTATTTTTTGTTTTATTTTATTTGCTCCATCAATATTTAAATTTTGCCTTAGACTGAATTCAAAGCCTTCTCTAACCCTACTGCACCTACTTTTCCTAGTTTCTCTCTCAATAATCATTCATACATCCCTCTACTCTAGAAGGGTGGGTCTATGTTTTCCCAGAAGTGGCCACATGATTTGAAAATTTTATGTGTATAATGCATGGGGTTTTAACTGGTAAGATGGTGAAGCAGAGCCTATTAATTATTCAAAGCTCAGATTTTTAGCATTGGTACCAAAGCAATCTTGAATCACTGAATAACTATATTAGTACAAAAGTATAAAGTAATAGGCCTGGTAATGCTGTTATTTTTATTGAATGTTTGTGAAGCTGGGGGTTCTGGCATTTAATAGGCTAACCTATTCTTTATCATCAAAGAATATGTTTTGGGTCAGGCATATCTCAATTCTGTCTCAAGGATTACATCACTAATGGTGGCTCTCAATTTCTATTTTATCAGTTTTATAATGGTACTGCATTCTTCCAGAACAAGGCAGTTTCAAATATTGCCCAGAAGAATGTTTCTCAACCTAGCTGTACTTCAGATTTGCTTGAGATTTTGTTTGTTTTTTGCCATCTACTTATTTTAGTTTTTATTTTAAATTTAAAAAAAATTTTTTAGATACTTAGATTACATAAAGGATACATAAAAAATGTAGAAGATTCCCCTATGTCCCACTCCCCACTCCCCCTATGATTTCCCACATTAACAATATCCTTCATTAGTGTGGTACATTTTATACAATTGATGAACACATATTGAAGCATTACCACTAAATGTGGATTATAGTTTACATTATAGTTTAAACTCTCTACCACACAATTTTATAAGTTATAAGATATATAATGCCCTGTATCTATCATTACAACATCATTCAGGACAATTCCAGTTCCATCTATTTTTCCCCTTTCCCTCCCCTCAGAACCTCTGGTGGCCACTGCCTCCACATCCATGATAAAAGTCCTTCTTTTGCTAGAATAACAATAAGTCTACTCTAGTCCATCATTCATTCCCCAATCTGGAGGATTCTGGAATGGTGATGTCCACTCTGCCTCTGAGAGGGGCCTTAAATCCCATGGGAAAGCTGGATGGGACTCTCTTGCTTGCAGTTGTAGATGCTGAGGAGATTTTATAGCCCTGGTGAACTGTATCCTCAGAAATTCTGATTAATCTAGTGTGAACCCCAGGCACTGCAGGCTAGTTGAGAACCACTAAACTAGAGTTTAACCACAGAAATGCCACACACTTCAGGACTGTTTTAAAATCTCATATATTCATTTCCAAAATTCTATGTATGCTGACTCTTCCTGACCCAACCGATAGGACAGATGCTTAATTCAACAGTTTCTAAAGGGTGCAGCCATTGAAACTTAAAGCATGATTAATATTTATTAAAAATCTATGAATCTCTTCAAAATTGTGACTTCATTTCCAACAAACAGGTCTAAATTTCTGTAACAGCTGTGATTCCACTGAGCTCAGGGAAATCTGCAGTGAGAAATAAATACAGTCCAGGTACAATGTGTCCAATTTGCATATCAAGCTTGAGTCTGGACACTTGGGCCTCTTTAAACAAATTCCTAACACTTTTCTCTGAAATCCTCTAGTAGAGGTCCCAGAACCAGCAGCACCAAACATTACCTAGGAACTTGTTAGAACTGCAAATACTCAGGCTATGCCCCAGACCTAATAAATCAGAACCTCTTGTATTACCAAGACTTCTAGGTTATTCTTTTGCCCATTAAAGTTTGAGAATCACTGTACTTAGCATTTAAATGTCAAATGTCACAACACAACACTAGAAGAAATGACAATGCTTTGTAATGACATTTGAGAAATGGAAAAAGTTTCCAGCTTAATGCAGTTGCCTGGGATCCCAGAAACTAAGTGGTCTGTTTGGTAACTCAATGAGTTATGTCACAATAGGGAATGCACTTCTGTTTGAGCAGTAATATCTAAAAAGAAAAATGCAACATAATACCAATTGGTACTTCCAATCCCAATATTAAGTCACATCCTTTTTGTTTGGATGCATTCTCAGTTTTATGACCTATATAAGCTTTATTAATTCTGCATAGTTCCATGGTGGAACTTATAATTTTGGTGGATTTCAACATTAGGATTGGCAGTGACTCTAATAGGTTCTCATGTGGAATTGATATAAATGGAAAATCTCAAATATTTATGATCAAATCCTAGTGATGGGAGAAAATAGAACAATCATGAGTGATATTTTACTTCTATCTCAGTGATCTAAGTTATGTTTTAGTTCATTCCTTTTTGATCTATACTATTTGTGACCAAATTGTTGCAAAGTCTGTCTGCATATGACAGGGTTTGGGGAGCTTAGGGGACTGTGAGGAATAAGATAGACTGAGAGCCTTTCAAACTCAGCTAATTTAGTTGACATAAAATAGCTGCACTTCATCGTCCTTTCAAGAAGAAATGCCCTGAAGTCATTGTTACCCAGTATCTTTCAAAAGTTCAATTCAGAGAAATAGCATTTGAAAATTGTTTGAGGGACACTTACTCCATCTATTCCTCCAGAGAGCCTCAAACATCCCCCTGAATTCAGCCAAACCAGCAAAAAAGTAGGTCCATAATTCAATGCTATCACATCAGTTCCTTATCAAGCTGTATATGCTGAATTGTGCTTTCATGCATTTTTACTCCCATTTATAGGAAAGCTATATAAAACAGCCCTGTGAAACAAGTCACAGTTTACAGTATAGGAATGTTTTGAGGACACTGCCTCTTTATAAAATCCTTAGAGAAATTTTGACTCATCTGGTTATGCTTCTCTGAGCAATGGGCTTTTCTTTGTCTTATCAACACTGTAAGTAAAATATGTAACTAATCACATTTCCCTTTATACATTGGCTCAGTTTAAATTTTAAGTGTCTTAAAGAAACATACATATATATTTCTTTGCATTCTACACAACACCAGGAAAGGACCTTGTACCTACTAAAGGCATACTGCTATTTGCTGGTTAATTAATCACCCATTTCCTACACTTTTCCCAGTGATGTAATGTGAAGCAATTGCTTCAATCAGTACACAGCAACCTTGATAATAGAGAGGTTGTAATTAAAGAATTACCTTTAAAATTGTACTTTTCATCTCTGAAATTGCTTCATCCCTGATATCCTCAAGCTGTTCCAATGCCTGGGAAGCTTGCTGTAACTGTTCTTCACAAAATTCATCTACAGAATATGTTCAAGACCTATGCAGCTAATTAAATGATAGTAAAGGTTAAGTGTTGAAAAGTTAAAATTCATTTACAAAAAAAAGTAGATAAAATACCTTGGTCATCTTTATGTCATAAACAGCATATTTTATACTTTCTTCATATATTTTATGCTTCATATACCTCTTTCAAATTTAAACATCCACAGTTAAATCTAAGTAACTCTTCATAAATAGACAGAAAAATATGTTTTTATTTGAGTTATAGCTAAGATTAAACTAAAGCAGAAAATTCAAGCCTTGACATATTTTCAAAATATCTATGAACCCAGGGGAACCATCATCCCCAGGAATTGCTTTTACCTTTGAAGCCCCATTTACCTTTGGAATTTAAAAATTATGAACATTAAATGAAGTAAAAAGAGGATAAAATGAAATCATCCAAATAAAATAAATTCTCTTCTAAGTTTATTCAGAATCCAGCAAGGAAAAATATCCAAAGCATAAATATGCTACTGAACTATTCTTTGGTAATAAAGAAACTGAATGTTTCACCCATTTACATATATCCCATCAGTGTTCCTTTTTTCAATATTTCTCTTATTTTTTCCAACACTGCATTAATTCTCTTGCCAAAATAAATTTTCATCAATAAATATGTAGTTAGCTTTATCCACAACTACACTATAACAATTTATAAACACACATTTCCAAAAATAAGAAATAACTGATAATTACTGCTCTAGCCATAAAATTTTAATTTAATCTTTTTATCCTTATCCTGGTCCCATATTTGATTACCAAGTCCTAATTTTACCAGTACAGTATCTCAAAAATGCCTTTCCTATCTGATCTCACAGCCAGTATTTTAATGGAAATCCTTATTGCATATGTCTGCATTATTCCATTATATTCATTGATCTCTTTAACCTTAGTATCTGCCCAATTCCAATTTTTTCCACAAATCAATATCAGATTAATTTGCCTAAAATAACAAATTCAGAAACTTTCAATAGTTGTCCTTTAAGAGTAGTTCTCAAAGTTCACTGTGCATAAGAATCATCTGATGGACTTGTTAAAATGTTAAAAATACCAGCACCACTCACTACAAAGCCTCCCTTCAAAAAGGGTGGGACACAAAAGCCTACATTTCTGCTAAGCATTAAAAATAATGTCCAATAGAACAAAATTTACTCTTGAATGTGAAACCTAATTGAAAGTCCTAACTCGGTCTTTAGCTGGTTTTGTGACCTAGGATAAGTCACAATCTCTCTAGAATCCAGTTTTGTCATTTGATACTGAAGGTTGGGACAAAATGCTCCATATATGTCCTTTCTCTTCTAATTCTAGGAAACCCAGGCCTTTAAAAGGTGCACTCTTATCCCAGCAGGTTATACTGACTGGTACACTCATAAAATGGATGCCCTATTCATGGAATTCACTTCTGAACAATCCCATTTTACCTATTCATAATCTTGCTTCATCCTGCTTATCTCCTCATTGTCAGTCCTCATTAGTGCCTGCATCCTTGCTTAGCCCTCCAGTTCTAATGAACAATTGGCCACTTTCTGATTCCTAACCCCAGGCTCAGTTCTGGCTATGAATCTCTGCACTCACAGCCAGTCCCAGAAATTCCCATTCTTGCAAACTACTCTCACACCAAATCCAAATCCAGCTTTATGGGCAAGTTCAAATCCCACTTTTCCTTACTATGTTATTCTTGGGCTTGACTTTCAAGACCCAACCTAACTTTCAAAGCAAACATATATTTAATG
>JAQZBX010040462.1:0-22670 GCA_029593785.1 Cabassous unicinctus | reverse complement strand
CTAAGATTTATGAGTTATGCATTTTACTTTGTGAAATTATACTTCAATAAATAAAATATCTTAACATTTAAAATCTGCTTTCAGGCATTTTAGTAGGTTTTGGGAGGGAGTAAAATTGGACACATGTATTCAATGCACCACATTGTCCAGAGTTCCTGCTTCCATATAAATTTTAGAATCAACTTTTAATTTCTCCAAAAAAAATCCATTTGAGATTTATTTGGAAATACATTAATGCTAAAGATTAATGTATTGAGAATTGTTATCATTATTATGTTGAATCTTCCTAATCCAGAGCATGATATATATTCCCATCTTTTCATGCTTCTTTTAGGATTTCTAGTAATTTTTTGTTTGCAAATTAAACATTACAGATGATAATTGTATTCTGGAATTTGTTGCATTTTTCTGAACATTGTTGATTTTATGTTGTAGTGGATAACTTGTTTTTCTGTACTTAAACTAAACCATCTCTCCAGCTTGGTCTCCAGCAAATGATATCTTTCAGCTCCAGATGCACTTTAGTTTGTTTGGATGTTTTCAGTTTGGTGGGATCATTTTCTCTGTCGTTCCCTTGATCGAGGTATTCACCAAATTTCCAGCTGCTCTTCCAGTTCCAAGCAGTGTCTTCTGGCTCTTTTAGCCACTAATATTTTACCATTTCTGCATCCCAAGTTGTGCTTGGGTCCAGGAATTAATTAAGCCAAAAGAGCAGCAAACTCATAAACTTAACCTATACAATCCTATCTTTCATTGCTTGAAATGAATTCTTGTGCTGTTTTCTCAGGAATTTTTATTTATCCCATGCTTGCATAATTTTGTGAAAAGCCAGGGACTTGGAGAGAGTTTATACTCAGATTTTAGGCTTCCATTCTTTTTGCATCTTTCTCCTTCTTAGGATATGCTCTCTAAATTTCCCACCATGCTGTCTTACCTGAACTCTCTCCTCTCCCAACACCAGCTTACAAAACTATGGTTTTAGTTATCATTTGCTTTGTGGGATTTGGGAAGCGCTCTCAGGCAAAAACACTACAAATGCAATTCTTATCCATTGCCATTGCAGTATTCAAGTGAAAATAATCTGAGGTTTCTGCCTATTTTTTATTGCTATCCAGTTTCTTCTGCTATTTTTTAAATATTTTGTCATTTTCATAATTGTTGCTTGAGTAAGTGTTCATCTGATCACTTAGACCATTACTTTCAGTAGCCAAAACTCTTCTCATTGAGCTTTTAATTTGCATTCCCTGTATTGTCATGTTTATTGGCCAAATGAATTATCCTCTTGTGAAATACTTGTACATGCCTTTGCCTAGTTTTCTTTCATGTTGCCTTTCTTTCTCTTGATAGATTTGAATTTTTATTTATTACCTGTTTGAGGTATTTTGTAATTATTTTTATGACATTTTCAGTCATTCTGTCATCTGCCTTTTTACTTTCTTAATAATGTCATTTGATTAATAGAAATTATTCATTTGGATATAATCAAATGTATTAATAGATTTATTTAGACATAGCGTATTGGATTTTGGTGTAGGATATACTTACCTATCTTATGGTCAATAAGATTTTCTCCTAGAGTACCTTTATATATTTGTTTTTTTTTAATATTATAATTTGGGACTATAATTCACCTAGAAATATTCTGCATATACTGTGAAGGAAAAGTAAGTATGTTTTTTCCAAATGCTTACCCCAAAATTCCGGGATCATGATAAAATGTAGTTCTACCTTTATCATATATTGAGTAGCAATATAAGTATGACGCTGGTCCTGGTTTCTCTAGTCTATTCTACTGGACTATTTATCTGTATTTGTGCCATATCCACACTTTCTTCATTACTGTTTAACATAATTTTGATATCTAATAAACATCTGACAAAAGAAGTCTTTTTTGGACATCAGGGCCTTTTGAATTTCCAAATAATTTTAGAATTGTCTGTTCAAGTTCATATGAAAGCAAACAAAAGTAATTATTTCAACAGAACTGTATTAATTACTTAGATGAATGTATAAGTATTGATAATCTGCACAGTAACCAATGAAAAATAATCAGAAACCCCTTGAGTAACTCTTTTGGCACAGTGAAATTTTGAGTTATGAAATTATTTTTCATAAATAATGGGTTATTATTTGTGGTTTTCTGTAATTGTACTTATTTCAAGTTGTCTTTAATTACTTTAATACAATAATCGTATCATTTGTCTGTCAATTGTCATACCTTAAATCTTACTGATTCTGTTGTTTCCACTGGGTTCCCTATTTAGTCTCTTTTTTCCCTGCTGTGCTGGGCATTATTATTCACTGAATGATTCTAACTGTATTTGAATAACTGTTGGTATGAAAATTAAAGGCATGGGATGAAGAACTTCCTCCAGAGAGATTGTTTACCTATTCTAGTCACCCTGAAGCTGGTTCTATTCTTCACCATCTTAACCCAAGTTCAAAGCTTGAGATTCGTAGACATCCTGTAGTGAATCTTCAGAAGGATGTGCTTAATTCAGGCATACCCTTTCCCTGAGGTCATTGTGAGATATATTATTCAGAATTCTCCTCCAAACATTCCCTAGGATTTGACATGTGTCTCCCTCTTCCAAAAGGAACAATAATCCAGGTCCCATGTTGGTAGCTGATTCTTCTGATTTGTCACATCCACCAAGGCAAAAGATTTTTCAGTGCTGCACTCACTTCTCTAGAGTATCAGACTTTCTGGTGAGGCTAATCATACTTATTCTGTAAGTTCTAATGTTATTTCAAGGTGTATTTAATGTTCTACTATTTCATTTAGTTGTATTCATGATGGGAATTGGTTTAAATTAGCAAACCTGTCACTGTTGGAACAGAATCTCAAAGTTAAATTAAAGCCATGTAAGGGGAAGACTATACAAGCACAAATGTACACAAGTAGCAACATAGCCAATATGAAGTGTCCTCAACTCCTACAATAATTTGCTCAGATGTTACTTTCTCAGTGAGGCCCACATTAACCACTCCCTAACTCTGCCACATCATTCTCCCTTACTAATCCTGCTTTCTCTTTATGCATAGTACTCATCACTTTCTAGTAGACTATTCACTTACTTGTTAGGTTTATTTTCTGTCACTTAAGCTAGAAGATAAATTTCAGAAGAGCAGACAGCTCTGTTTATCACATTTCTAATGGCCTAAGAAAAATGCCTGGAATTTTTAAAATAATAAAATTTTGGTATGAATGAAAAAACAAATGAATAACTGAAATGATTACTGCCACAGTGCCATATATTTTTGTATGCAAAAAGAATGCACACTGGACTGGAAACACCAAAAGGGAACAGAAAAAATTAATGTGGTGTCCTCAACATATAGTGGTCAATTAAGCCTATCCAGGACAAATCACGATTTCAGGGGAGAAACAGCCCAGTACCTTGGACTTTCCTGAGCAAGATGTGGCCTGACCATGAATAAGTCACTCTAGGGCTTGTTACTCACTGTCTTAGTGTCATCCGGTAAACTGGTTCTCCTTCTGGAAATTGTTGTTTGTTTTTGTTACATTCAGTTCATGATGAATTCAAGAACTCTGCTCATTCTCAGTAAGAGGAAGTCATCTCTTCTGACATTACTGAGGAATTCATGGCATAGACAGGAGTTTCAACCTCTTCTTCTTTTGGGAGCTGCTATATCTAATACCAGAGTCATAGGCTAGAAATATAGGTCAGAATTTTGTGATCTACAATGTCCATTACCAGCAGCCAATGATTTTACATGCAGACAGACTATCTGCTGTCTGGTTTTACAAACCAGTCATAGCTATAGGTATAAGGTTTATCTCAGAATAAGCTGCTAATCACAATGCTCACTCTTAAAGCTATGAAGGTACAGTAACTTAACTTAGGGCAAAGAACTGCTTTCAAAAATATATGAATACAACTTTAAAGGGATTTTCAACAAATTAAGTATTTTCTCACGTGAAGCAATTTCTGTTTCTGGATTTAAATTTTCATTTCATTTCATTGAGATAACTCACTGTCAGCCTCTGATATATTATTTGATATTAGAAAATTCACCCTTAAATTTATTAAAAGCTCCACATTGGATAATGATAAACAGATGTATTTTGAGCATGGGAACTGAATTTTCTTTTCTTATATTTATGTTATATGATTACAGCAACCCAACGAAATTAAAGGTTTAATTAAGAAAATATTTTTCTTCCAAGCTTTCTCTTCAGAGCCCCCTTAATCTCATTATTCCTGAGACTGTAGATGAGAGGGTTCAACATGGGGATCACCACCATGTAGAACACAGACACCACCTTGTTGTGGGCAGTTGAGTAGCTGGACTTGGGCATCACATAAATGAATGTAAGGGTCCCATAGAAGAGACTGACTGCAGTGAGGTGGGAGGTACAGGTGGAGAAGGCCTTGTGATGTCACTCAGGAGAGCTCATCTTCAGAATGTTGATGAGAATGTAGACGTAGAAGATGACGATGAGAAATGTTGTACCTATAATAACTGACCCAGCAGAAAATGATGGAACAACTGCAGGAATGCTAATGTAAGAGCAGGAAAGTTTACCTAAGGAAGCAAAATCACAGAAAAAGTGATTGACCTGATTCAGTCCACAGAAAAATAAAGAAAAGAAGGAAAGAGTAAAGGAGGAAGCATCTAGAAAACAACCTACATATGCTACAGAGAGTAACTGGACACAGACCTGTGTAGACATTTTGGTTGAATAAAGCAGTGGGTTGCAGATTGCCACAAAGCGATCATATGCCATAGCAGCCAGAAGGAAGCACTCAGCTTTCCCTAGAAGACGGTTGAACCAAGCTGGATGGCACATCCAAAAAAGGAGATTGTATTTCTATCCACCAGGAAGTTTACCAGCATATTGGGAGTGACAGAAGATGAGTAGCCTATGTCAGCAAAAGCCAAGTGACTCAGGAATAAATACACAGGATAATGCATCTGAAAAGAGATTCTGATAAGAATGTTGTGGTGAGATTGCCAGATACGGTCACCAGATAGATGCATAGGATGAGCATGAAGAGGATGGCCTGAAGTTTTGGATCACCTGTTAAGCCCAGCAGAATGAATCTTGTCACTGCAGTGTGGCTCCCATCTACCAGGAATTCCATGACAATGTCGCTGGTATCAAAGAGAACCTGTGATGAAAAAAATGATATTAAAGTAGTTATGAATTTGATGGTTTCATTTTTTTACTATATAAAGGGAAGTCTTTATAAATAAACCATTAGTGCATCAAGCAATGATGAGAGTATCTGTATTTTCAAAATTATTAATAGAAACACCAGAAAACTTTCAAATAATGTTGCTTTTCTTTTCATATCTTTTTTTTTTTCAAAAATGCATTTAAAATTCCTTTAGAACGAAAGAATAAAATATATAAGACTGAGGGAAAGAAAAAAAAAACTGAGGTTTGTAAAATAATTAATATATATGTATTATATATATAGTTATGTAATGAAGACCTGAGAAACAGTTAACATTTTTTATTGTATAAAATTGAATAATTTCGTTATTATTTTAAGAGGTGGAAATTGAGTCTGAAAGAGGTTATATGACTTGCAGAAGGCCATGCAGCAAGTTGTGGATAAGAATATGAACTTTGGGCAGCCTGACTACAGACCATTTCTTTAGTAAATATGCTGTGAATGATGTTAAGTAATGCTTAACATAAAGGCCAATATACTTGACAGCAAGTACATAGCAGATTAGCCTTTAAGTTGTCTGGCAGCTAATGTATAAAAGAATTGCCTAATAAATTACATATGTCACAATGTGTATCAGTTAAAGAAGACCATTTTTTTAAATGGGGAATATAGTTATTCTCAATACTAAACCATAAAGGAATTTCAAATAAGGGTTGAATGGGGTAACCTATCATAAATTTAGTGAATATGTTTTAGTATTTACATTTCAACATTTTTCTTCTATAAAGTAGAATAAAATATCAATGTAATCATTATGCAACAAATTTTTGATATTCAGATTTGATTAAAATAATTTATTCAAATAAAGCAAATACTTTTCTTTCGTAAGTGTTTTCTAACTGGAGTATCAGAGAATGAAATAATATTAATATTGTGGTCCATAATTAACATGCTTGGTAACCTTTGCTTAGCTCTGAATTGGAGGACGTTGGAGTATAAATAGTTTATGGGTAAGAATTTGTTTGATGATCTTCTTGCATGTGAGAGTCAATGAAGGTTTACATAGTGTTGAAAGACTGTATGAGTTTGTGGTGTAATGAGTAGGTAAACAAAGAATTCTGGTAACTTAGATTATGCCTGTTTATTCACATAAAACAGATTGTGGAAACAGAGTAAGTCAACCCAAGCTGCTTACCAGCTTATTATTTCATAGCATCTTCCCTGTTCTACGGCTTGTGAGTACAGAGCCACCCTTAGAGAGTAAAGTGCTCTTATATAGTAAATGAAAAAAACAGTATATCATAATAATTCACAAAAGCCAGAATCTTACCTCTTGTAATAAGAACTAGTCATCTTTTAGTAATAAATCCAAAATCATTGTGGTTTTATAGCTATATCCCTTTATTGTTTGTCTTTGAGGTTAAATCTTTGAAGACTCTAGAGATGGTAATGTGAATTCAAAAGCACCATGGATTATTATCCACATTCTCAAGTGGATATTTAGCAATGCAAGTCCCACAAACACAACTAGTCGTTCAGGATTTTGTCAACTCTCAAGTGATCAATTTATTCTTTTGTTTCTCTCTAGGTGTTAGTGCATAGTTCTATAACATTCTTTTAATAATTATTGGGGAGAAAGCTATAACAAATTGTCTTATAACTAAATACAAATTCCCAGTTAACATTGAAATTTCTAACGCTCAGTACTAAACTTCAGGCAAAAGGCAAACTTATCTTTACCCATCTAATATATGTTAATTGTATTTTGTATTGATACCTATAAAATATACCTTAAGGAACCTTGGGGAATATGAGGTGGAACTTGATGTAAAGTTAAATTTTAAATAAGAAATTTTAATACACATCCATCCTTCTGCTTCATAAGAACAATTTTGGAAGTCAGTCTCTGTGCTTCCCACATGTCTCAGTGGAATCAAGACTCTGATGTTCTCCTAGTGACCTCTTTCACACACCACTTTTATTGCCTTTTCCTCCTTGCCTGTTTCACCCTCCCTCCTTCTTCACTCCTTATTCCTGGGATTATCTCCCAAATGAACAACCTGCAGCTAAATCATTGTCTGAGCCTCTGCCCTCTGGGAAACTCAAACTAAACTAAGACAGAGATGCATTTCCCCTCTCCGCCTCCAATTACAAGACAAAAAGATATATGAGAAACTCTCAGAGTTTGTTGTATAAGTCCTAGAATATGAAGGACAGCAGTGGAAAGAATTAATGTCTTTTATCAGCATAGTAGTGAATCGTTTTTTCCAAAAAATTGTTATGTTTTATCATGAGTGTAACTTATTTTTATTTATGTTTTTTATAATTACCTTTAATGGATATTACACTTTGGCACATAGAATTATTTTGGTGGTATTCTCAATCAAATATTTACATATAAATAGATATGGAAAGTGACTAAATCCAAATTTAGTTGTATAAGTGAAAGATAATATTACCTTATTCATTTGAGTCTCACAAGAGAAGATAAAGTCAGCAGGGTCTCTGGAACAAAAGTCTTGTTTCACTTCCTATTAAATGAGACAATGAGAAGAGCTATGTAATATCTCCTTGGAAAGAAGGGCTTCACCACATTCAGGAACTGTAACAGGGCAGTATTTTGGGCTTGGGTCTGATTATACAGCAGAAATATTTTCAGGAGTTTTTGTGTGGTGTTGATTATGCCTCAAAGAGCAGCACAGCCAACTTTTTTACTCTAAAAAAGAAGTCAAAACACAACCCTTCTTAAGGTGAAATGGGATTTGCTCAGCTGAATAGGCAGGAGGATATCAAGGGAAGAATGATAATCTCTGGTTTGCAGGAATGAATGAAGAAAAAGAAAAATGAAATTTTCTTAGATTTCCTGAGCTGTTACCACAAATACCACACAATGGGTTGGCTTGAACAACAAGGATGTATTGGCTCATGGCTTGGGTGTTAGAGGAAGTCCAAAATCTAGATATTGCCAAGGCGTACCTTCTCCCCAAAGACTGGCATTCTAGTACTGGCTTGCCGGGAATCCTAAGGGTTCTTTGAATTTCATCTCTGACAGGGATATCCTCTCTTTCTCTTCCAGGTTCTTGCTGACATTCTGCTTCTGGCTCCCCCCATGGTTTTGTCTCACTATGCCTATTTTCTTCTGTTTATAAAGAATACCAGTAACCCAGATTAAGTCGCAACCTTATTGAGTTGAGCCCCACCTTTATTAAAAATAAATTTTCAAGTGATCCTGTTTACCATGGGGAGAAATAGATATCTCTACAATAATTTTTGAAGACCTCAATACACCACTCTTAGCATCGGATAGAATATCTGGGCACAGGATAAATAAGGAAAGAGAGAGTTTGGATAAAATGATAAATGAAATAGACCAAACAGACATTTTTAAAACATTATACCCCAAAAACTGCTGGATATACATTCTTCTCAAGATCTCATGGATCTTTCTCCAGGATAGAACATATGTGGTATCATAAGTCAGATCTCAATAAATTTAAGAACATTGAAATTATACAAAGCACTTTCTCTGATCATGATGGAATAAACCTGGAAATCAATAACAGGTGGAAAAAGGGAAAATTCACAAATATATGGAGAATAAACACTACTCTTTTTTTCCTTTTCATTTTATTTTTAGGGAAGCTTTAGAGTACGTAAATGGATACATGGAAAATATAGAGGATTCCAGGGAAGGGGCAAGACAGCGGCTGAATAAGGAGCTTCAAATGTATTGCTGTTCTAGAGGGCGGTTAGTAATCACCAGATCTATTTAAAGCACCTGTTTGGAGGGCCTGGTAAACCAGAAGAGCATCTTGCATCATCCTTGAAAGACTAGAAAGGAGAGACGACCCATCTGCAGTGAAGTTGCACGAGTAGACCATCCACACCACAGCCACTGCCCGTCTTTCACTGGTAGCAGAAGGCAACTCAGGAGCTATTCAGTGCCTGGAGTTGGAAACTCTATTTCTCAAAAATGGGGGAGGAAGAGACGGTTGACCACCGACTTCAGCTACTGATTAGTAAATTCAGCTGGCTAAAGTATAATCCTAAGACCAGCTAAAGTTTGAAACTGTCCAAGTCAGAAAGAGGCGTGAGATGCCATTTTAACTCTGCCACTGTCTCGAGGGGAAGCCAGGCTGATTGAAAATCACAGTGCCGGTAGGGATCGGCTTCTTTCCACCCAGGTCAGACTGCAGCCCTTGCCTAGTCTCAGTCCTGCCTCCTGCAGAGAGGAAGCTGGAGGGACCCTCACCAGCCTCTCTTGTAACTGTAGGCTGTTACTGCTGGCACAGATTGAATAGTTGTACATATGGGGCTCCATCCCCACACCTAGTAGGATAAGAGAAGAGCTGTGTTTCCTCAACCTTTCTGGGCAACTGCATGTGCTTTCAGTCTGCACAAACTGGTTTGTTGAATGCCTTTGATTCCATCTCAACCCCTCTACCCCCACACTCTAGTAGGAGGCTGGTGTTTCCTCAGTCTTTCAGGGCAACGGCAGGTAATTTCAGCCTACAGGGACTGAACTGTTGGATGGCTCTGAATCCACCCTCACATCTCTTTAGGATAAGTGGGGGCTAGTGTTTCCTCAGCCTCTCCGTGCAATGGCAGTCACTTTTGGACTTACCCAAAATGAAGTGTTGGGCATCTGTGGTTCCATCCCCATTTCCCTAAAGGGCATAAAGGACAGTAGTTCCTCAGCTTCTCAGGGCAGCTGCAGGCACATTTGACCTACACGGATTAGATTGTTGAGCACTACAGGGGTTCCATCCCTCCCTGGCAGGGTGGAGGCAGTACTAGGTCAGTCTACCTGGACAAAGGCAGTCATTTTGGACCCAGAGAGCATAGATTCTTGCCCACATCTGCAGCTCCATCCCTGCCCCAAGCAGAAGAAGAAGGGGAATGAAGCTTCATCAGTCTCCCCAGGCAACTACAGATGGTCTTGGCTGCACAACTTCGATTACTGCACATGGCTGTGGTTCTGTCCCTACCCTTAGAAACTTCATCAGTCCCTGGGGCAATGTGGACAGCATCAGCCTCCAAGCTTATACTACCAACTGCATCCTCAGCTCCTACTACACAAACAACAAGCAAAAAAGGGCTAGAAATCCCTAAACTAAAGATAGAGAATCTACACCCAGAATAAATATATCTAGTAAGCCAGATGCCAAGACACCAACAAATATTTACAATCCATACCAAGAAACAGGAAGAGATGACCCTGTCCTCAGGGAATTAAATGACAGGAAGAGACATGCAAACATATGTGTAATGGATGTCCCAGAAGGAGAAGAGAAAAGAAAAGGGGCAGTGGAATATTTGAAGAACTAGTGATAGAAATTTCCCAACCCTATCTGTGTCCAAGAAGCACAAAGCAATCCCATCCAAATAAATCCAAATAGACCAACTCTGAGACACATACTAAACAAAATGTCAAATGCAGAAGACAAAGAGAGAATACTGAGAGCAGCAAGAGAAAAATAATTCATAACATATAAAGGATACCCAATAAGATTAAGTGTCGATTTCTCATCAGAAACCATGGAGGTAAGGAGGTGGTGGTATGATATATTTAAGATACTGCAAGAGAAAACTTCCAGCCAAGAATCTTATATCTGGCAAGATCCTCTTTCAAAAATGAGGGCGAGTTTAGAATATTCACTGATAAACAGAAACTGAGAACATTTGTAACTAAGAGACCAGCTTTGTAGAAAATACTAAAAGATGTGCTACATCCTGAAAAGAAAAGACAGGAGAGAGAAGCTTGGAAGAGAGCCTAGAAATGAAGATTATATCAGTAGAAGTAACTAAAACTGTCAAAAGAGTGGTGAAAATAAAATATGACAGATAAAAACCAAAGGTCAAAATGGGTGAAATAAGAACTACCTTTACAGTAAGAACATCAAATGTAAATGGATTAAACTCCCCAATCAAAAGACACAGACTAGTGAAAAGGATAAAAAAATAGGAGCCATCTATATGCTGTCTGCAAGAGACTTACCTTAGGCCCACAGATACCCATAGGTTGAAAGTGAAAGTCTGGAAGGATATATTCCATGCAGGCAGTAATCAAAAAAAAAGCTGAAAGTAGCTACACTGATATGAAATAGACTTTAAAAGCAAAACTGTTATTAGAGACAAGGAAAGACATTATATATTAACGAAAGAGCAATTCACCAGGAAGAAATAAAAATCACAAATGTATATGAACTTAACAAGGATGCCCCAGGATACATAAGGCAAACATTGGCAAAATTTGAGGATGTAATAGATATCTCTACATTAACAATAGTTGAAAACTTCAGTACAGCACTATCAGCATTGGATAGAACATCTGGGCAGAGGATCAATAAAGACACAGAAAGCTTGAATAATATTATAAATGGACTAAAACTATAGACATATATAGAACATTGTACCACAAAACAACTGGACATATATTCTGCTCAAGAGTTCATTTATCTTTCTCCAGGATAGACCATGTTGGGCCACAAAGCAGATCTCAATAAATTTGACTAGATGGAAATTATACAAAGCACTTTCTTTGATCATAATGGAATAAAGTTGTAAATTGTCAAGAAGCAGAAAAAGGTAAAAATCACAAATATAAAGAGATTAAACAACACTTTCTTAAATAACCAGTGGGTCAATGAAAAAATTGGGAGAGAAATCAGTCAATATCTCAAGATGAATGAAAATAAGATCACAACATATCAGAACCTATGGGATGCAATGAAGGCAGTACTGAGAGGGAAATTTATAGCCCTCAATGCTTACATTAAAAAAGAGGAAAAAGCTAAAATAATGACCTACTTACACAGCTGGAGGAACTAGAGAAAGAACGGCAAACTATTTCCAAAACAAGTGAAACAACCAAGATCAGAGCAGAAATAAATGAAATAGAGAACACAAAAACAATAGAGAGAATTAACAAAACCAAAAGTTTGTTCTTCAAGAAGACTAACAAAATCGACAAATCCTCAGCTAGACTGACAAAGGAAAAAATAGAGAAGATGCAACTAAATGAAATAAAAAATTAAAATGGGGATATTACCACTGACTCTGAAGAAATAAGACAGATCATAAGATGATACTATAAACTACTGTATGCCACCAAAGTAGACAATGTAAAGGAAATGGAAACATTCCTAGGAACGTACAAACAACCTACCCTGACCCTAGAAGAAATAAAAGACCTCAACAAATTAATCAAAAGTAAGGAGATTGAAACAGTCTTCAAACAACTCCCCAAAAGCAAAAGCCCAGGACCAGATGGTTTCACAGGTGAGTTCTACCAAGCATTCAAAGAAAATTTAATATCATTTTTATTCAAGCTTTTCCAACAATTTCAAAGAGAAGGAATGCTATCAAACTCATTCTATGAATCCAATATCACCCCAATACCAAAGCCAGGTAAAGATCTTATGAAAAAAGAAAAATACAGACCTATTTCTCTAATGAATATGGATGCAAAAATTCTCAACAAAATACTTGCTAATCAACTCCAACAACACATTAAAAGAATTATACATCATGATCATGTGGGTTTTATACTAGGCATGCAAGCGTGGGTCAGCACAAGAATATCAATCAGCATCATACACTACCTTAATAAATCAAATAAGAAAAATCACAGGATCACAGAAAAGGCATTTGACAAAATACAGCACCTTTTCTTGATAAAATTACTCCAAAAGATAGGAATTGAAGGAAACTTTTTCAACATGATAAAGGCCATGTGAGAAAAACCCACAGCTAACATTGTACTCAAAGGTGATAAACTGAAAACTTTTCCGTTGAGATCAGGGACAAGATAAAGATGCCCATTGTCACCACTGTTCAATATACTTCTAGAAGTTCTAGCTAGAGCAATAAGGTAAGAAAAAGATCCAAATCAAAGGAAAAAGTAAAATTTTCGCTATTCACAGATGATATGATCCAAAACCTACAAAGTCCAGAAAAATCTACAACAAGGCTTCAGTACAGTGACTGCATACAAGTTGAATATGCAAAAATAAGTGGAGTTTCTATACACTATTAATGTGCAATCTCAGGAGGAAGTCAGGAAAAATTCCATTTACATTAGTGACTAAGAGAATCAAATATTTAGGAATAAATCTAACAAAGGATGTAAAGCAATTGTATTAAGAAAACTACAATGCATTACTAAAAGAAATCTTAAAAGACCATAAAAATTTGAAGAATATTACATGCTCATTGATTAGAAGACTAAATATCATTAAGCTGTCAATTCTACACAAATTGATATACAGATCAATGCAATCCCGATAAAAATCCCATCAGCATTTTTTGAATAAATAGAAAACACAATATCAAATTTATTTGTTAGGGTAAGGGACCCTGAATAGCCAGAAATATCTGAAAAGGGAAAAGCAAAGTTGGAGGACTTTCACCTCCGGACTTTAAATCATATTACCTAGCTACAGGGGTAAAAACAGCGTGGTATAGCATAAAGATAGACACACAGACCAAGGGAACCAAATTGATGGTTCATAACAGACCTTCATATCTCTGGCCAACTGATTTTTGACAAGCATGTCAAACCCACCCAGCTGGGGCAGAAAAGTCTGTTCAACAAATGGTGCTGGGAGAAGTGGATATCCATAGCCAATAGAAAGAAAGAGGAACCTTATCTCACACCTTAACAAAAATTAAGTGAAAATGGATCAAAGACCTAATAAAATAGCTAGAACCATAAAACTCTGAGAAGAAAATGTAGGAAAACTTCTTCATGTCCTGGTGGTAGGTGGTGCATTCTCCAACCTTACACTGAAAGCACGAGCAATGAAAGAAAAGATGGATAAATGGGACCTCCTCAAACTTAAACATTTTTGTGGTTCAAAAGTCTTTGTCAAGAAGGTGAAAAGGCAGTCCACTTAACGCGAATAAATATTTGGAAACCACATGTGCGATAATGGTTTGATTTCCATTCTATATGGAGATCATACAACTCAACAATAAAAGAGCAAGCTATCCAATTAAAAACGGACCAAAGACTTAAATAGATATTTCTCCAAAGAGGAAATACAAATGGCCCCTAAACACATGAAAAAAATGTTCAGTATCACTAGCTATTAGGGAAATTCAAATCAAAACAGCAATGAGATTTCATCTCATACCTCATAGAATGACAATTATTGGGGGAAAAAAAACAGAAAACAATAAATGCTGGAGAGGATGTAGGAAAATAGGAACACTCCTTCACTCTTGGTGGGATTTTAAAATGGTGCAGCCTCTGTTAAAGGCAATTTGGCTATTCCTCAGGAAGCTAAAATAGAATTGCCGTATGATCCAGCAATTCCACTACTAGGAATACATCCAGAAGAAATGAAACTGTGACACAAACAGACATCTGCATGCCGATGTCCATAGTGGTGTTATTCACAACTGCCAAAAGATGGAAACAACCCAAGTGTCCATCAGGCAATGAATGCATAAACGAAATGTGGTATATACATATGTTGGAATACTATGCTGCAGTAAGAAGAAATTGAGACACATATGATAGATAACATGGATGAATCTTGAAGACATTATGCTAAGTGAAATAAGCCAGACACAAAAGGACAAATATTGCTTGGTGTCACTAATGTGAGGTAAATAGGAAGATAAACGCCTGGCATTAAAACTGAGAGTATAGGTTATTAGGAGATAAGAGGAGGGCTATGAAGAAATACTGATTCTTGGTGTATGTAAAAGTTTCAAGTAACTTGACTGTGAAAGTGTTGAAATGGATAGTGCTGGTGTTAATACATTATTGGGAGTAGCAGCTGGTTTTTAAATGGGATTGTGGCTGAAAAGAGTAGTCTAGGGATGTAAATTTCAATTGAAAGAAAGTTAGAGACTAATCTAGAGGCTGAAAACACAGTGAACGCAGAGGTGGATGAGAATTGTGATTGATAGTACAGATGCATGAGTGTCCTTCTGTGAACTAGAGCGGATGAACGTCACTATTGCAGGGAGTTGGGAGTGTGGAGAAGCATGGGAAAATACAATTAATGTAACCTATGGACTATAGTTAATAGCAATGCTGTAATATTCCTTCATCAATGCCAAAGATGTAATGTGGTAATAATAGGGGATATGGAAAAAATATGCTAAATGTATGCTATGGAGCATAGTCAGTGGTAATAGTCCGATAATATTAGCACATAATCTGTAACAAAAGCTCCACATTTGTATGGGAATTCTACACAAGTGTATGATTGTTTTGTTAGTTCACAACTTCTTTCATAAAAATATACCTAAAAAACGGAAATATCCAATTTTAAAAAATATATACTTTTCTCAATTAACATCTTTAATTTGTCTGGTGTTTTTTTTTAAAGAAACTTTAGACTACATAAATGTTACATAAAAAATATAGAGGATTCCCGTATTCCCCAATCCGTCCTCCTCCCACACTTTCCCAAGTCCACAATATCCTTAGTTTGGTAATTTTCTTACAGTTGATCAACACATATTGAAGCATTGCTACTAACCATGGTCTATGGTTTACATTATGGTTTAAACTTTGCACCATGAAATTTTACAGATTTTGCCAAAATGTTTAATGGCCAGTATCTTTCATTGCAATATCATGCAGAACAATTCCAATGTCCCCAAAATACCCATTTTACACCTATTATTCCCTCTCCCTCCCCTCAGAAGCTCTGGTGACCACTGACTTTATATCAATGATAAAAGTTCTTCCATTGCTAGAATATTAAGTCTACCTTAGTCCATAGTTGCATTCCCCTTTATGCTTGTTCATTCCTCAATCTTGAGAATTTTGCTGTGCATAAAAGATAACAGATCTCATGGTGATGAAAGACACAATGCATGAGTATTGATTTTTTTATTACTTTTTAAATTTTATATTTTATTAATTTTATTTATTTATGTTTTGGTTTTGCTTTGGTGGAGGTTTTGGAACCCAAAAGGGTCACAACTGTGGCAGGGGAGGATCATTGGTATGGGGTATTGGTTGTGGGGGGATGTGTGGGGATGGGTGCACCTGGGGCATGCCTCTGTGGAATATGAATCTGTTCAGGTTGTCATGGGATATTTTCTCTGTGGATGGAGATCCACACAATAATCGATGGAATATTGAATTCCTATCCAGGGGTGTCCTGCTCCATTCTCTAATAGAATGGCAATAATCCCCTGAGTACATGGGCTGTGCCTAGCAAAGGAAGATAGACCAATATGCCAGGCCCTTGAATTGATTCTTGTGCTTATGACCTTGTTCTTGTGAAATTGAATCTTAGCCTAGTGTTATATATTGCCTAAAAGTTACCTCCTGAAAACCTCCTTGTTGTTCAAATGTGGCCTCTCTCTAAGCCTAACTCAGCATAAAAACTCACTACCTTCCCCCCAACATGTCACATGACTCCGAGGGATAAGCCTCCCTGGCACCAAAGGATTATTACCCAGCACCAGCTAGCAATGTGTTTGGAAAATGATCTCATCTGTATATTTGGGAAAAGATGAGGTTTTTTTAGCTAAGAGAGTTCAAAGTGAGTCAGGAGGTCATTCCAGAAGTTACACTTATGCACGTCTCAGGAGGATCTCACTGACTGCTTCAGTAAACAGTGACTCAAGCAGGGGCCTTCTGAGAGCTCTAGACACATCTAGATACTATAGGCACGGCATCCTGTCAGTGGTCCTTACCTTGTAATATATGATAACTTATCTCCCCAATGTATCAGAGTTAGACTCATTTATAATTTTCCTGCACATGGTTCTTATGCCTCTTTTGTTTAAACCTATAATTAGCACTATGCCCATTAAATATGTGTCCCAGAGACTTAAATCTTTTGGCTGTTCATATGCCAGTTGATCCCTGAATCTCAGCAGAGTTGCAGCCCATACCTACTCTCCAGTTCAATGGATTTGCCCAGGAAATCTAACAAAAGGATGATGATGGGAAGGATAAGGGGTCCTGAATAGCCAGAAACATCTTAAAAATGAAAAGCGAAGTTGGAGGACTCACATTTCTGGACTTTAAATCATATTACTAAGCTGCAGTGTTAAAAACAGGATGGTACTGGCATATAAAGACAGACACATAGACCAAAGGAACCGAAGTGATTGTTCAGAAACAGATCCTCACATCGATGGTCAAGGGATTTTTGACTAGCCTGTCAAACCCACCCAGCTCAGGCAGAACAGTTCATTCAACAAATGTTGCTGAGAAAACTGGATGTTCATAGCAAAAGAAAGAAAGATGACCACTATCTCACAATTTATACCAAAACTAACTCAAAATGAATCAAAAACCTAAATATAAAATCAAGAACAATAAAGTTTCTAGAAGAAAATGTAGGAAAATATCTTCAAAACCTTGTGGTAGGTGGTGGATTGTTAAAGGAAATAAGAGGAGGACTGAGATGGTCTACTGGTATTGTAAGTAGAAGTTTAATTAGCTTTACTGTAAAAGTGTGGAAATGTACACAGTTGATGGTAACATTATAGTGAGTAACAGCTTGTTTATAAAAGGGGATGTGGCTCAAAATGGTAGTCTAGAGATGTAAATGCCAACTGACAAAAAGTTAGAGAATAATCTAGGGACTGAATAGCACAGTAAACCCAGAGGCAGATGAGAATTGTGGTTGATGGTACAGATGCAAGAGTGTCATTTGTGAACTACAACAGATGTACTTCACTGTTGCAGGGTGGTGTGAATGTGGAGATGCATGGAAAAAATACTACTGGAGTGACCTACGGACTGTGGTTAATGGTAATAATGTAATATTCTTGCATCTATGCCAAAGATGTACTGTGTTGATAATGGGGGAGTATGGAAAATGTGTGCCAAATATACGCTATGGACCTGGTAATAATCGGTTGATATTATCTCATAATCGGTAACAAATGTTCCACCACAGTGTCGTGTGTTGATAGAGGGGTGTTGTTTGGGAATTCTGCACATGCACATGATTGTTTTGCAAGTTTAC
Organism: Cabassous unicinctus; assembly: GCA_029593785.1. Lineage (NCBI taxonomy): Eukaryota > Metazoa > Chordata > Mammalia > Cingulata > Chlamyphoridae > Cabassous > Cabassous unicinctus. The sequence goes on along the minus strand of JAQZBX010040462.1, from coordinate 4,567 downwards.
AACCTCTGTCATAAAAATATATTTTAAAAAAATCATAGGGTGGGTTGGGGGGAAAATACACCAAATGTAAGATAAGGACTATAATTAGCAGTAAGAGTTTGACAATATTCCTTCATAACTTGTAACAAATGTCTCACAACAATGCAAGGTGTTGGTGGAGGGTTGAGGTATGGGACCCCTGTAAGATGTTATGAATGTTTGATGTGTAGGTTCACAACTTTTACTGTACACTTATTGTTTATGTATGTTCATTTATAAATGATATTTAAAAATAGTAATAATAGGGTGGGTTGGGGAAAAATACTTTGGATAGTAGTAATATTTTGAGAATGCTCTTTAATCACTATTTTAAAATATTTAACAGCAATGAAAGGTATTTGTAGTATGGTGAGGTCTGAGAGACCTGTATGATATTATATATGTTTGTTTTGTAAGTACACAACTATTGCTATACACTTCTTGTTTATGTATGTTCATGTATGAGTGATATACTTCAATAAATTAAAAAATAAAATTAAAAATTAAAAAAGCAAAAAAAATAAAAATAAAAAGGAAGATGAAGAACAATGCCCATCTGTAAAAACTAAGAGAGTCTATAACTGCAAGTAGGACAATTCCATCTGCCCATGGGATCTAAGCCCTTCTCAGTCAGAAGTAAAGTGGGTATCACCATCCTAAACAATACACTCTTAATAATCAGTGGGTCAAAGATGAAATTGCAAGAGAAATCAGTAAATATCTGGTGGCAAAGGAAAATGAGAACACAACATATCAAAACTTATGGGATACAGTGAAGGCAGTGCTGTGTAGGAAATTTAAAGCCCTCAATGCCTACATTAAAAAAGAATCAAGAGCTAAAATCAAAAACGTAACTGCGCACATGGAGGAATTAGAAAAAACAAAACATCAAATAATCTGAAAGCAAGCAGAAGGAAAGAAATTAAGATTAGAAAAGAAATAAATGAAATGGAGATTTTCAAAACAGAGGAGAGTGAGTGTAGCTCAGGGGTTGAGCAGCTGTTTCCCATGTGCAAGGTCTCAGGTTCAATCCCTGGTACCTCCTTTAAAAAATATATAATCAACAAAACAATTTTATTTCTTCAAGAAGATCAACAAAAGAAAGAGACAGGATGCAAGTAAATAAAATTAGAAATGAGATGGGGAAATTACTACTACCATGCAGAAATAAAAGAAATCATAAGAAGATAACATGAACAACTGTATGCCAACAAATTAGATAACACTGATGAACAGACAATTTCCTAGAAACACAGGAACAACCTACAATGACCCTAAAAGAAATGGAAGACCTCAACAAACCAATCACGTGCATAGAAATTGAAACAGTCATCAAAAACCTCCCCAAAATGAAAAGCCCAGGACCAGATGTCTTCACAGATGAATTCTACCAATCATTCAAAGAAGTTCTAATGCTAATCTTCTAGACTTTCCCAAAAAAACTGAACAGAAGAGAACACTACCAAACTCACCTGATGAAGCCAACATCACCCTAATACCAAAGCCAAATAAAGATATTATGGGCAAAGAAAATTTACAGGTCAATCTCTCTAATGAATATAGATGGAAAAATCCTCAACAAAATACTTCCTAATCAAATTCAAAAGCACATCAAAAGAATTATATACCACAATCAAGTAGATTTTATCCCAGATATGTAAGGGTGATTCAACAATAAAAAATCAATAAGTATAATACACCACATCAATAAATTGAAGAAGACAAATCACATGATTATCGTAACTAATATCGAGAAGGCATTTGACAAAATACAACATTCTTTCTTGTCTGAAAAAAAAAAACACTCCAAAAGCCACCCAAATAGGAAAAGAGGAAATATAAGTTTTGCTGTTCATTGATGCTATGATCCTATCTTAGAAAATCTTGAAAAATCCAAAATAAAGCTACTAAAACTAATAAATTGTACCAGCAAAGTAACAAGATATAAGAGTATACACCATAGCAAAATTTATAACATTGTCTTTTAATGGCTTTTAAACACTTGTAACACATATATGACTGCACTAAGGTGGTAAGGGAAATAAACATATAAGCTTGCAGGGACACTATATATACATTGATAAAACATTAACATAAGTTACTGTGAAAATTGAGTGACATGTATTCTATTCCTGAGAGGAATCATTAAGAAATAATTTCAGAGTTGATTCATTTTTTTAATGGCTAATTTAAGGTATAAGTCAAAAAATATTAAAATAATCTGAAAGAAGGAAGGAAAATGGGGAGGAACAAAACACAACTGAAAAAGAGTATTTTTGAATAAGCATTATCATAAATTTTATAATTAAAATGGGGAAATATTGAATGACTCCTTCTACTTTTGTGAAAAAGGCAAAGAAGCCAATTCTAACCACTTTTATTCAATTTTGCTGGACGTCCCTGACATTGAAATAAGGCATTACAAAGCAATAAAAACATAAAGATGAAACAGGAAGAAGAAAAACAGCCTCCATTTGAAGATAACTTAATTTTTCATGCAGGAAATTCTTAGAAATCTATAAAGCCTATACTAGAATCAATTTACTAAGGTTGCTGGATGCAGGGTTAATGTACAAAAATCAATTTTTTATTTATATCCTAGCAGGAAACATGAGAATATGAAAACAGAGAATATACATTTGAAATACATCAAAACTTATGAAATATTTAGGAATTCATTTATGAAAAGTTCTGCATAACCTCATTAAAAATTACATAACTTTACTGAGAGGAATTAAGGAGGACTAAGTCAGTACAGAGAGATTTAACATTCTCATGAGTTGGAACACTCTAAATTGATTCCCCAAAAATTGATCTACTAATTCCATGCAATTTGGATTAAAATTTTAACAGGACATTTAAAAAATCTGGTTCTAAAATGTATTTGGTTATACAAACTATGGAATAGTGGAAGCAGTTTTGGAAAGGAAGAACAAAGTTGGGTGATTTGCACTGCATGAGTTCAAGACTTACCATAAAGCTACAATAATGAAGACAGTGTGGTATTGGTGAAAAATAGACATACAGATCAAAGTACTGGAAAACCCAGCCCACAAATAGATCCACCTTTTATGGTAAACTGTTTTTTAGGAAAATGTTAAAGGTAATCAAATTGGAAAGGAAGTGTCTACAGAAAATATATACATATGGAACAAATGAACAGTAAAACTTTTACCATATCATGCTTAAAAATAAACTCAAAAAGTATCATAGACATGAATCAAAAGATAAAGTTATAAAAAACTAGAGGCGTATTTAGGAGCCATCTTAGTCACTCTGAAGTCACCAAAGATTTCTGACATAGTACATAAGAAGACAAACTATCGAAAAAAGATACTTTAGACTTCTTCAAAATAAAAAATGTTAGGAAGCAGATGTGGCTCAAGCAATAGAGCTCCCACCTATCACATGAGAGGTCCCAGGTTCAGTACCCAGTGCCTCCTGGAGTAAACGAGCAGGAGAGCAAGCTGGCGCAATGGGCAGGTGTGGCAAGATGACGCAACAAGATGACACATCTAGGAGACACAAAGAGGAAAGACAAAGAGACACAACAAAGCAGGGAGCTGAGGTGGCTCAAGCAATTGAGCACCTCTCTCCCACATGGGAGGTCCTAGGCTTGGTTCCTGGTGCCTTCTAAAGAGAAGAAAAGCACACAGAAATGGACACAGAGACCAGACAACAAGAACAAACAATGGATGGATGGGGAAATAAATAAATAAAATAAATCTTAAAAAAATTTTAAAAATGTTTACTCTTCAAATCTCTCTGGGGATTCTACTTGCATGTATCTTGGATTACTCAGTGTTGTCCCACAGTTTTCTAAGGCTTTGTTCATTTCCCTTTATTCTGTTTTCTTTCTGTGCACCATATTATTTAATTTGTAATGTTTTGTTATAAACCTTGGTGAGTTTTTCCATAAGCCATCTTGAAATAGTTATTGGACTGATGTAGTAAAATTTTGACATTCTGTTCTACTTTTTAGCACTAAACATTTCATTTGTTTCCTATTTACACTTTCTGAACTTATTTGAGTCTTGGTTTATTTGCCAATATCTTGACAAAATTTTAAACATATCATGAAAAATAGTGTACTCTGCTGTTGGTTGCTATGTTTTACTTATGTTCCATATATGTTAAATTTTATCAATATTGTGATCCATATTGTGTACATTATACAACACAGTCAATGGCAGGCCATAGACATCCTGCTACGGCCGCAATCTGGGACTTTGCCAGACCATTGATATAGGGCCATGGGCCAGATTCTAGTAGGGCTGGCTGAAGGGATGGGGGGAGCCAGATTGGAGGCCATAGGCACCAAGAATTACTTTCTTTTAAAGTATAGTCTCTTTTCAGGGAATTGTATTAAAATTCTTTATGAAAAATCAATTATTATTGTTTTTGTTTTAGCTGAGAGTTCACTTTCAACTTTCTCCTGGCTATTAAATTTTTTTAAGTAAACAGCAAATATGTGAGATAACCTCGATGTAAACATGAAAAACAATTGTAAAAGCCATCAAGGGGAGCAGAGGTAGCTTAAGTGATTGAG
>JAQZBX010040461.1:0-22660 GCA_029593785.1 Cabassous unicinctus | reverse complement strand
AAAAAAAAAAAAAAGAGAGAGAGAGAGAGACAGAGAGAAGAGGAGGAATTGATATTATAGGGTCTTGATAGAGTGAGCAGAATAGATTCCAAGATCCACATAGAGGAGAAACAGCTGGTCAGAAGGTGAACAGGATGGGTACAATGTAGGAATTACCATCTGATGGGAATTCCCATCTGATGGCTTTTATTTTCCCAAAAGAGTAAAAGTCAAGGTCATCTGCTATGTCAGAAGCTTGAGGAAAGTAGAGTGGTTTTGAAATAGTCTTTCTGCCTCTGTAAAAGAAGGAATTAGAGGGGGAAGGTGGATGTGGCTCAAGCAAAACAAACGAAAAAACCAACTCAGGGAAGCTGATGTGGCTCAGTAGTTGAGCACCGGCTTCCCACATATGAGGTCCCAAGTTCAAACCACAGCCCCCCCAGTAAGTCAAAAGAAAAAAGAGAAACAAAAAAGAATGAATTGGCATTAAGAATCCATTTGAAGTTGGTAGACATAAATTTATAATGGGATCAACCCATTTATCTTGTTACTTTCTCCAGCAGGGCTCTGCTTTCTTGAGTATAGGCACAGAGAAAACATATAGTTGGAGTGGTGCCAAATGGATGCAACACCAGGAGTTAGAAGGCAATGAAGCAATGCCTTGAAACCAACATCAAAGTTTATACCCCGCCAAACTATCAATCATACCTGAGGATAAAATTAATTCTCAGGTATGAAAGATCTAAAAAATTTAGTCCTTACACCTTGTCTCAGAAATCTACTTAAGACTGTGTGGCACCAAAACAAGGGAATAAACCAAAATAAAGAGAAAACATGGAATTCAGAAAATAAGAAATTCAGCACATGATAAACAAAGGATAACAGTGAAAGAACACAAATTGAAGTCTCCAGGTTGATATTTCCTCTAGATTAAATAGATAGAATTGCTATTGAGAGGAGAGAATTTGGAATTAAATTAGTGATCAGGTCAAGAAAACTAACCTAAAAATTAAGGGGGTAGGGGGATGCCAATTATTAACTCCTTAACACAACATTATGTAGGAAAGTCTAAGTAATCAGAGTATGCTATATGACTGAGCTGTGACTAGCATTTACATGTTCATAATAATATAACCCATGAATACTGATCTAACCTAAAATAAAATATAACTTGATTAGGAATTCAGGGATTGGGAAGTATACATGTGTGTAGTAGGGGCTTTGTGTGGGTGGCAGTGGTGAAAAGGAGCAAAGTCCTCATCTGCTCTTGGGGAATGTCAATCGATAATGCCTAAAACTTTTTTTTTTTTAAGTCAAGAAGTCACAACATAAGAATGTTATTTGGAGACGTGTAGGTAAAAATAGAATCAAGCTAAAAGTGTTGGAAGTGATTGCATGAGGAAACGGGAAATGGGAGGAAGGCATGCAGTACATCTAGCTTATATACAAGGCTTCTAGAACTATTCAATTCTTTTAAGCCATATGAATGCATAACTTTAATTTTAGAAAAGCAAATGAAGTAACATGCTTTTTTATTAAGTGGTTTTACTGAAATATATTCACACACTATACAATCCATACAAAGTATGTCCATCAATGGCTCTCAGTATAACCACAGAATTGTGCATTCAGCAGCACAATTTCAGAACATATTCATTACCCCAAAAAGAAAAACCCTTTATACCACCACCCCCCATTATTGACATTTAGCATTGAAGTGGTAACTTTGTTATAATTGATGAAATAATATTAAAATATTACTTTTAACTATAGTCCATAGTTTGTATTAGGTGTATTTTTCCCATATACCATTAACAGCTTGTAACAGTGACATACAATTGTTCTAGTTCATGAAAGAACATTCTTATATTTTTACTATTAACCAGAGTCATTGTCCACAACAGTAACACATGATTTTTATACCATTATTGCAAATAAGTAATTCGATAGATACATAGGTAGATAGATAGCAGAACCTTGAATTCATTACTTCTGAGTCCTGTATTCTTTCTACAAAAATTGAAGCAGAGTTGGAATAGTTGACAATCTTTTTGTTTCCTTAGAGGATATTTGCTTTCTTTGTCTATCTTCCCAATTAATTCAAGAAAAGCATGTGTTTTTTTTAATATATTCAAAGGAAAGGAACAGATCAGATGCTAGGTAATCAATTGTGTAGATTTTTTAAATGCCGTAAAGCTCTCAGAAAATTACTGGGAAAATTTTAAATAACTAAGGTCACGTTAGATCTTCAGGTTCACAAAATATGAAAAACCATAAGAGATTAAAAAAAGCAAAAGCAAAATAAGAGTGTTTTCTTACATTTACCTTAAAAACATACCTCTAACCCCAAGAGAGAATAACAAAACAAACAAAACAAAACAAAAATACACCTCTAACCCTGATCAGTTGTCATGAGAAAATGCCACAGGGAGTATTTTAAAGCAAAATGGATTGGTATTCCTTTCCAGGCACTCTTAATTAGTTTCTCTGAATTAATTTCTTTTAAGGCAAAATATAAAAATCTCAATTTCAAACATATATTTTTATAAGAGCTTCAGAAGTTTATATTAAAACTGTTGTTCTATTTTATTAAAACCTTGGCATTTCAACTATGTTTAAATAATCTCAATGTATGATCAGATATTATATGACCAAATTGCATACAAGGTTCTTAGTGAGCCCCTGTTTAGCTATCCCACCTAATCTCTTTTAGCATTTCATGCTCCAAAAATACCAAAGTATTTGTAATTCCCAGTCAAGTCCTGCTCTCTCATCTAGAGCCCTGTGCTTTGCAGTGTTCATCCAGCCTGGAAAAAATATTATTATTATTATTATCTTTACTATTATGTTTTATATGTGACTCATCATTAGATTGTGAGTTCCTGAATGCAGGGAATCAGTCTTTTCACCATTGTGTCTCCAAACACCTAGCCTGGCATTGGTTGACAAGCTAGCAACCATGCACCTAGAAACATATGTTAAGAAATTAAATTGTGATACAGTTTGGATGATTATGTAACCATAGAGTAGGAACATAAAAAGAAGAGCTAAAACTCTAATACTGGAATTAGGGAAACCTGATAGTAAAAACATTTTCTTCTCAATTTGCAGCTGAGGATCTAGAGGCCTGGAAAAATGAGACAGATTGATTAGAATGTCACATTATATGAAAAGAAACTTTGACTCATCAATGTTGAATGTGCAAAATTATCTTGTCCAGTCCTTTACTTCACAGATCAAGAAACTGTGACCGGAAGACTCAGAGAATAATAGATACTTAAAATTTATGAAAAAGCTGGTTTCACCAAAGCATCATCTATAGAAACTTTTCATTTTCATTTTCTTTTTTTTTTTTTTGAAATTTTTAACTTTTAACTGAAATTTCTTGTTTCAAAATCAACACCCCTGGTATGGTACAGTATATTTGGAGATCAGCTTGCTCATCAGTAAACACTCTAAAATCATACAAATTTTCTCCACAATGCCAATTTAAAAGGGCAGCAAAATATTAGCTATTCTATTTTAGTGCCTTTAGAGTTCATTTTCTAGAAGAAGGCATATCTGAAGTAAACATAAATGAAGTAATAAAGGAAAGTGAGCCTACTATCTATAACTCAAGTATTCCTTAAGACTAGTAATAATAACACTTATTTGGCATTTATAATTTACTGGATATTACTATTACCTCATTTGGTTCTCACTGCAATTGGGTGAGTTTGGTACAGCTATTATCTCCATTTTAGAGGGAGGAGACCTAAGGCCCTGAGAGGTTAAATAACCTGCCCAAAGACCCACAATGTGGTGTGGCTGTAATTCAAACACGGAGACCTCTTACGAAGACTGTGCTCTAACTGGGCTCCTTCTACTCTCTGGAGACATCTGATTACTTGTAGGTTGCAAAATATTAGAGGTGACAGGAGCCTAAGACTAATCGATTCTGGTAGTTTTCACATTTAAAAAGTAGAAACCATCCTTCAAATAAACTCTACTGCAGAAAGCCACTACAGAAAACTAGTCACAGCAGAGTTTGAGTTAGAGAAGTACAGAAGATTTTAACTAACTCAGCCTCTCCCTCCTCATAATCCTGCCACTCCAAAGACTCAATGGGAAAACTGCAGATGGCATTCTGTCACTCACTCTCAATCTCTTGCATTCTCTCTCTCTCTCTCTCTCTCTCTCTCGCTCGCTCGCTCGCTCGCTCTTGTTCTCGCTCTTGCTCTAGCTTTCCCTCCAGCTCTCTCTTATTTATATGTAGGTAACTTGAATGAAGTATACAGAGCCAAAGTGACTTGCCCCAAGTTACACAGCTCAAAGCATCCAGTTGTGTTCAGGTTCTTACCACTTTCCCATCACAAAGGGAGGGATATTGTGTTTCCAGAAGTCCAAGGCAGAAAATGTCTAGTTGGCAGAGGGAGTCCTAGAGTTCTCTTACTATTTTAATAAAATAAGCATCTAGTAGTAGATGGAAGTAAAAATACTTCAACACCCCAATGTTGAAAAAGAATAGAGATAACGGGTGGTGAATAGAATGGGCAATAAGGAAGAACAAAGTTAAGGAGCAGGAAGAAGAATGGAAGAAGGAAATGAACCTTTCCTAGTCATTTACCTGAATTCTAACAAACCCCTCAAGTCTGCCAAAAAAAAAAAAAAAAAGCCAACAATGTTACCAAAGTAGTTGAAACTACCACCCATTGGGATATTTGCATCCCAACCTCACAGCTCCTACTGTTGCCCAAGTTGCAGGGTACATGTTAATTGTGCTTTTGATCTACAGTACCAATATTTTACCCTGTTATTCTTTTACTCCTGTACTCACACTCATTAGTAAATTTGTTCTTATGACCCCCGGTGGACTAAGGAAGATGGAATGTTTTGCAAAGGACAACAGAATAAGCATGTGTAAAGTTGTACCTTCCTGCATTTTTTTTAGTGGACTGACAGTCTGCTGGCAATGTGACTTTTAGGTCTAGTCAGAAAGGAAAGCTTACAAAGCCATAAAAGTGTCCAGTGCTTGGGGATGTAAGAACTGGCTCTGCTTCTAACACCACACTTGGTTACAAGGTAAATTCCACCAATGCCACTTATGTGCTAAATCTCACATCAAACGAGAATAAAAGTTTCCCAGAAAATAGGGCCAATGAAACATTGAAAGTAAGCCTTCCTTGGCAGCCTTTTGTGGGAAGAATGGGTCATTGAAGGAAGAGAGTGGGTCATCAAGGGAAGAACCAGGCCAAAATCTGCAGAAATCCCAGTGGCTAAATATATGGCACATACCACCACTCCTCCAACCTTCTCTGAGGGCTGACATTACTAGCTGATCAGAGCCCTCTTCCACTCCAGCTCAGGAAATGCTTCTCACTAGGCAATCCCAACAGCCAAAACCAATCACTTGGATTTGGCTCTCAATATGAAACTGATTAAAGGACTGGAAGATGCATAGTCACTCAATTGGACACAGGATGATGACCGCTCTTTCAGGGGAGGTAAGCCTAAAAGCAAAGGAAATAAATAATCCTGGTCATTATCTGTTGGCTGTTCCCTTCCAGAACTCTGTATTTCTGTACAGCTAAAATGAATGGGAATTGAACTGATTCTACTCCAGGCCCACAATGAGATGGTGAGCTATAGCCATCCTGAGCTATTAGTCTGTACCCACTCGCAGCTCCTGGATGCTAAGAGACCTAGAATCGAATCCCCTTTCTTTCACTAATTGTGTAACTTTAGGCAAGTCTCTTAAGTTTTACTGGGCCTAAATTTCTCATCTATAAAATGTCAGGGTAGGTTTATTTGGACTATATGAATTTTAGATTCCTTCTAACACTAAATTCCTATGACTTGAAAGAAGTGCTCAGTTGGAAAATAATTGTTCAGTTCAGCAAGAGGCAATTTCTAGTTAGTAAAGGTTCTTTCAAAGAAGAATAAATAGATGAATCAAAGAAAAACAGAAGGACTGTGAAATTCAATGTAGTAGAAAGAAGAGCTCATAAAGATGTAAGCTAATCAAAGTCACTGTCACACAGCAGTAAAGGATGACAGGTCCTAGAATCAGATCCCCTGAGTTCTGGTCCAACCAGGTGACTTATTACTTGTATGACCTGTATATTAGTTATCTATTGCTCCGTAACAAATTACCTCAGAATTAACTGTTTAAAACAACAAATCTGAGTACAGCTTGGCTGGGTGCCTCTGGCTCAAGATGTTTCACAAGGCAGCAATCAAGGTGTCTTGAATGTGGTCACATTCAAAGGTTCAACTGAGGGAGGATGCACATCTAACTCACTCACATGGTTGTTGTCAGGATTCAGCTCCTCCAGGGCTATTCGACTGAGGGCCTCAGTTCTTCACTGGCTGTTGGCGGGAGGCCTCTCTCAGTTCCTTCCAGGCAGGACTTTCCATAGGGCAGCTGGCTTCCCTCCAAATGAGCCAGTGAGAAAACAAGAGTGAGTGAGTGCCCAAGACACAATCTTTTCTGTACACTCATCTCAGAAGTGACATATCATCACATTTACCATATTCCATTCATTAGAAGCAAGTCACTTGGTCCAGCCCACACAACAGGAGAAGGGATTACACAAGGGCATGAGTACCAGGAGGCAGGGATCATTGGCACCATCTACCTACCGCAACCTGGAAACAGATATACTACCTCTCTAAACATGTTACCCCTTATTTAAAATGGGCATAAAATAGCTATATCTAAGGGTTATTGTAAAGATTTATGAAAAACTAATGAAATATTTAATTCATTGAGTACTGGCATGTAATAAGCACTCAATAAATGATGGCTATTATTTTTAATAATTGTTTAAAGCAAAATTAGAGAAAAATCTACTTGAGGAGAGGAGACATACTCATATACCTAAAAAGATAAGTAATGGAAGATGGAGGTGGTGTTAGCTATGTTTAAAACTCACTAAACCCTCCTCCTCCCAAAAACAGACAAAAGAAATAAGATCGCAAAACTAAAAACTTATCAACAATATATACAAGAAAACAACCCTAGGTATCCTCCACAAGCCACAGAATACAAGCCAGTGGTACAGCACCAGCATCCGCACAGGAGGGGCAGAGGAAGAGCGGCATGGCTCTGACATGAGGACAGGAGAACCACAAACGTGTCCTCAGGAAAGGCGACTCTTGGAGGTATGGGGCCATCTATTTTTATCTCTTTGTTAAGGAAATCTACTTTTGCTTTAAAATTAGCAACAGAAATGGATTGAGGTGAAAATCCATATAAACTTATTATGAGAAGGAAAGGGAATAGAAAGCTGAATAATATAGGCGATATCCCTAGAAATAAGAGAGCATGCCAGAAAGACATGCCGTCCAAACAGATGAAAACTGTAAATAAACATTTCAAAACAAGCTAACAGAAATGTGTGAAATAAAAGAAACTATAAAAGAACAATCTAAATCAGAATTGGAAAAATTCAGATTTGAGTGAAAAGATGAAAGCATTGAAAAGAGAGGTTACAGAACTCAGGAACAAATTAAAATAATTTTTAAGTTAAAAAATTAAGACTAAATTAGAGGGAACAAAAGAGCAAAGAAACACAATGACTAGTGCCTTAAGATAAATAGAAAATGGAAACGAGAAAATATTTTAAATCAAGAAAAAGAAGGAAAATATTTTTTGCAAAAGATATTTGAGAGAAAGTGATAGATATACAACATGGAGGGGGAACATATACATAACAAGAGTCTCTGAAGAAGAAAAATCAGATCAATGGTTCTGAATGTATAACTTATACACAGAGAAATAAGGATGATGTCTGGTCCTCCTTCAACAGGCTGTCACTGCAAATGGGGGTCACATTTAGATTTAACCAAGCATTTCCCTACCTGCTAAAAGATGAAGTTTAGCCCCACTTCAAAGGTTTCATCAAAAAGGCCATTATGTATTTTCACACCTTAGTCTATAAGCACAATTCATTATTAGACATCTCCAATGTACTGTTCCAGCTCTCACTTATCCATGTCCACTCCTCTTCAAGCTGCTTTGAAGAAGTCTCAATGCTGTCTTTGCCAAGGATACTGTAACTGGATGCCTCCCAAACTGCCAATTTTCCAGGACTTGCTGGATCCTACACAAAAATAGGAAATGCCAAAACTTCCATAGAGTGATATGGAAAATGTCTATGCTATGTATTGTTAAGTTAAAAAAAAAAAAAAGACAGTAACTTTAACAATAATTTGGGTATTACGTTTTAAATATATGCTATTTATAAAAATCTAGATTGGCATACATTTTTAGAAGTGGGGGAACAAGAGATTGGATGTATATGTTATGTATAAAGTTAAGATTCAATAGCAATTTTCTCTGGGTAGATAAGATTATTTGGGTTTTTTATTTTTTTTCTTTTGGCTTATCTGTATTTTCTATTTTATCTTCTAAGAAAATATCAAGTACCCTAAATTTTTAAACTTAAACATATATATATTCCCATAGGATCAGTAGACATTTTCAAAGCCATAAATCTCCCAAACAAGAGAATATGCATCTTCCCACACAAGAGAACTAAATTTTTCTCCTGACAAGTAAAAAAAAAAAAAAAAAAAAAAAGAATAAAAGAAAAAATAAATAAATGTCATAATCCACAAAGAGTGATCCAACCACACCCTTACCCTCTTTACAACTTGTATAAAGGTCAGCTTTAAGTTGCTTGTATTTAAAAGCCTGAAAATAGCATACCAAAGTATAATCAATTTATGCTGTGTAAACATGTGACTACACTGTTTCGTGGAGTGAAATATGTGAGAAATCCTTTTACCTCAAAATTTTTTTAATATGGAACGTGGATCTCTCTGTAAAGGTCGTAAAACTGAAAGTAAAAGAAACTGGTTTTTTTTTCTTTCTATCAGCTAAATTCATTTGTCTAGGAATCTGTTTATCCAATACTTGATTTCTGGTCTGGTTAGCCCATTTTTCTGTTTTTGGCAACAATGGAACCCTTTACTGTATACCACATAATTACAACCACTTCTAACTAGCCAATACATATTATTTTGTCAAGGGAAAATAGATACCTTGGTTTTTGTGTCATAAATTACACATTTAAAGGATTTTTACCCAAAACCTTCATCGTTTATATTCTTATGATTGACATTGTTGCTAACCACTAAGCCTAGGGTTATAAAATTTGGGACATGATCTACCTTTGAAATTTATTTTCTAATTGCTTTTTGATGGTGAAATAAATATATTTACAAGCATGCCCCTACTTTAAGATAACTTGTCACTTGGAAATTAAAATTCTCAAGATGTAAATTAGGGGCTAATTAGTCTAATTCAGAAAGAACCCCTCCATATCATCAACTTTCTGACAGAGACCTGGAGAAGGGAAGGGATGTTGGCAGGTTGGAAAATAGGAAAAGGGGAAAAAAAACCCACTTAAACCTTAAGTGTTAAACTATCTGTAGACAAGTAAAAATATCTTCAAAATTATAAGTCTATGAAAATGCAGTATGATACATATTTCATTATTAAAAATTAGACTACAGCACAATTTTAAGAACATATGCAATATGGAAATCAATGTTCATCATAGTATATATCTGTCCTTCCTTTATTAACACATTGAACAAACTGAGTGGCTACCATGTTTCAAGGCACTTTGCAAAATAGTCACTGATACTAAGCATGGAGCTATGACCTAGCCAGTCTTAAAATAAAAAACCAGGAATGTATTAGCATCATCCAAAAAAATTGTATCAAGCCACATAAAGCCATTGGTGGCATCAGTGATACCCACGTTCCATGGTTCTTAGGCAAGGCTGAGACTGGGAGTGGTGAGGAGTGGATAGGCCCAGGAGAGTCTGCTAGGAGCCAACAGAATATACTGTTTCTCCATGAGTCATCTTTTGTTTTTCCAGAGACATGTCAGATGTCAGGAGACTATCTCCAAATGTGCAGTCTAGTGAGTAGCACAGAATTTTTAATATGCATATTGAATAGCTCATACTCATAAACCGTCCCATTTCCAAATGGTACGACCTATCTGCAATTTGGCAGGGAGAACCTGCACCAAGTGCAAAGAAAAACTTGATGTATTTATTTGAAATCACTGAAAATTTTTTTTAAAATTTCCTTTGAGTTTGAAAATAGTGAGTTGAAAACCCAAGTAATCACTAAAATGGTGACATTTATTTCTTAACTAAATGATATTTTTCTCTCTTAAGATGGCTTTGAATAATTAACAGAAACTATTCTAAGTGTTTTATGTTTATTACCTAGTTGAATCAAAACCTCCTTTTGAAGGTCATCATGACCCTTTTACAGGTGAGAAACCTGAGACATAGAAAGTAGAAGCAATTTAACCAAGGCCACACAGCTAGCAAGTGTCAAAACCAAACCACTACTCAATGTAGCCTCAAAAATTGTTTGACTTCTCTATTTTTCCAATCTATGGGTGTTTTAAAGTTAAACTATTTTTTTCAAAATTTGGTTCAAGTTTTTCTTCTGGAACTTTAGCAGATTCTATTTGCCAGTTTTCCAATTGATGAGTTTATATCTATAAGCCATATCTTATGTATACCTATTACATAATTTGAAAAGTTTACTTTTCTAAAAAAGAAGAAAAGTAGCTATTTTCAGGATTGAATTGAGAAGAATTTTTTTCACCATAAGCTGCTTTTTGAGCAGATCATGAACCCTCAAAATAGAATAAAAATAGTAAAGTTCAAATCCACTTGGGTAATTTGAAGTTGAAAGTATGCATAGTAGAGAATGGTTTAGCTTTTCCTCTTTGTACACCTCAAAAACATCTGAAAAGATTTAACCTTCTCAAAAATGCTCACCTTTGGGCTGAAACCAAGTAGAAAGAACTTCAGTTCCAAAGGAAGCATTTTTTTAAAAATTCTAACTGAGTTAGACGAGGCAATTGCCCAGAATTTGGTTGCATACAAAGCTACATTTTGTACCTACACGTGCTCCAGCACTGACTTCCTGCTCGTTCAGCACTGATAGTTATTATTCTATAAAATAAATATTTGCTTCTCAAAGCTATTAATCCTGAGACCACCTTGAACTCTTTAATGGATTTCATATCTTACAGCAAAGAGGAGTATAGCCTTCTTTTTCTTTTGGTACAGGATTTAAGAGTGGTGGAAAAAAGAAATTGGAATGTTTCCCCATCTTCTAAACCAGCCCCATATTTAGTGGCCTCTTTTTCATATCTTTCATGGAAAGCATAATACATGCCATATTTCCTTTGTTTTAAAACCTCACCAGTTTAAAAATAACTTTTGTTTGTGGGGAGAGGGAGGAGAATAAACACTACCACATTCAATCATTAAAATACACACATTGATTAAGACTCATGACTAGATTATGAAAAATGTCTTAGAATGGAAGAGATATGAGTATTTGTTGAATTCAACTAAATTGAAATAAAAGTCCTCCAAAGAAGAATTAGAACTGGAAGATATGAAGCCCCATTTTTTTCTCTTATTTGAAGTTTCACCTAAGTTATATCAAAGATAGCAGCCATTACTGCTGGTTTCTTCTAAGAGAATCTACTCCCACCTACAGCCCCTAGTGCATCTCTAGTCACAGTTAGTTGGACCATGGATGGACATTTGACACAAACTGGGCCAATCACACTTTTCCATTATGGGAATGTGAAATTGGGATAGTGAAAGACTGGCTCAATTAGCTGGGAAGGCCAAATTCCAAAGGCATTAAAGTCTGATCAGTGTCAGGTTCACAGGTAAAGTCATGTGTAAGTCAAAGTTATGGGAGAGCAGGAATAGCCTGTGTGCAGAGAGAAGCATGAGGATGGACACCATGGGGCTCCTTGAAAGGTAATGGAATAGCCTCAGTTCCGAATTTGGAATGTTCATTGCCTGTTTGAGTCAGCTGTACTCAATTTGCTGCTACCACTTTTAATCCTAAACTAAACTCCTTTAAAAAAATATCATGAGTAATATTTTAGAACCAAATAGTCCCATTTCCCTTTCTCAAGCCATTATTTGTTGCCTTCCTGGTAGCCACAAGGTAATGTTATATATGCAGATGATATCTACTATAATATTACATAGCAAGACCCAAAAGGCCAAGTGACTTGCCCAAGGTCTCACCATGTAAACTAGAACCATTCCTAAGCCAGGTTTTCTTTACCATCTAAAGAAGTCTGCCCCAAGTTGGTCTTTTTCTTCATGTTTCTGACTGAAATCTGCATTCACTTGGAGGTAAGTATAGGCTGTTCCCAAATTATGATCCCAAAGTTTGTCAGTACACATTTTCTTACATAAGTAATATTTTCAATAGTAGCTGAATTTCCAGATTAGGCCACAAAACCTGTTTTATCTATCATGAATCTGAAACTCGTTTTGTTTACTAAGAAAATAGTGCAATACAATTCTATACTACTAGTAGTTTTTAAACTGAATAACTGAGTAAGAGCTAATTTTATGTATATTGAATGTTTGGTTTAAAGAAGAACAGATTTTACAGGAGGTTTTTGTGCAGTTTCCTAAAGAACAGGTCTAAGTAATTTCAAAGGCTCTTTAGAGTTTCTGGGAACCAGCTCTTCTCTATTATGCCTAAAAAAAACTGAATCTGGACCAATATGCCCCAAACTGTTATCAGTGGTTGCCTCTTGCAGGTAAGGCTTATATGAGACTTTCTTTTTCATCTCCTTACATTTTTATTTTGTTCAAACTTTTTAAACCAGAATGTATTGCTGCTATAATCAGAATAAAAACAACAAAGATACAGAAGTCTTTGCAGCTTCCTTTTCCTGGATACTGTTGTCTTACTGATGTCTTATTATTTATGATCAAAGTCATTTTTATATTCACAAATAGAAGAAAGAGTACACTTTATTGTGCAGAGATGGAAAGAGAGAGAGAGAAAGAGGATTTGAGATAAGTGAGAGTTGCCCTAGATGGAAATACCTGAGCAGGAGCTTGCTGGGATATCATCATCATGGGAAAGCAAAGAGGTAGTAGTAGGGAGTAAGTTTCTCTGCCTTCAAAGGCTTTCAGGAACAGGGGAGTTAAATTGGAGCTGCCTTGAGGAAGAGCAGAGGAAGAATCAGTGTACACAAGATCAGGAATATTAGAAGAAGGGATATTTAGAACCAGGGACAATTAACTGCATAGCAAATTGGATAAGCCTTAAAGAAAGATGGAAGTAGGAGAGAAAGCAGATGGGGAGACACTCCTACCCACCTCCCTACAAATTTTCCCCACCAAATGACTTAACTGAACTTTCTTCAATATGGCAAGGATCATTACACCCTGCAAAAATAAATTGAAGAATGCAAACACTCTTTGAAGAGTGACCATTAGTATTAATTCGTACAAATACCAGTAATTAATGTTAAAAGCTTTAATATTTTAAAAATTAAATATTTTAAAAATATGAGAATAAACTTTGTTATAAGAGTTAAAGAACTGTAATATAGTGTAATACAGTGATTAAGAGGAAGAGGAAATACTGTAAGAAAATAATAAAAATAGCTAATACTCATTGAAGGTAGAAGAGGTCAGCCACCCGGCCACAGAGCAGGGCAGAGGAGGGTGACAATGGGATCTGGAGGGGCAAAACTGAAAATGTAGCTCAGCAAAATAATGTGTCCTAGAATTAAAGAAATACAGTTTGTGTGTGTACACATGCAGAGAGAATTTATATATTAGTGCAGGTTTTCTCTGTGCTTGTAATAGCAGCTGTTACTGCTAATGAGCATGTTTGCCATGGTAGGAGACTCACTTCACACTGATATGTCCCTGGCATTTGCTACATCATTTGGAATCACTAGCTTGTATTACTTTATTACACAATGGCAAGGCTTATTTTCATTTCTCCCTATTATACATTCTACCTATTTATGGCTCTTCATACCCTCATCCCAGGCTCCCTGAAACATCAAGTTCCTACCTGGTTCCCAAAATTCTCTAAAATGTCCTAGAGGTGTCCCTTTGATAATAGACCAGCCCTGTATCTCATTCTCTTAGGTCTTGCTAAATGATTGAAATCAAATCTATGAGCTAATTCTAGCTAGATGTTTCATCATAACCCAAGAGTGTAGTGTATAACTTTTTAGGATGTCATATTTTCATATCAATGTAGGTTTCTTACAAAAGAAAACAATGTGCATTTATTGAGTAACAGAGAAGATTTTTGTTCCCTTCAAATCATACTGCTGCTTTGATCACTGTTTATTGCCTCAAATATGTAAATCTGGGTGATCCAGTTATCTTCTTACTACAGGGGCTACCAAAATTCTAGGGAGAAACTTCACTTTTCTTTGTCTACTGCAGGAATGCAGAAGCAAAATCTCATAAGTAGAGTAAATCTAAGTGGCTCCTATGACCACTGGAAATCCTCTTCCTCCTCCTCCTCCTCTCCATCATCATCATCATCATCATCATTGTTGTTACCATCATTATCATCATTATTGTCATCAACATTATCTCTTGCTTCCCTCTTTGCCTTGGATCCATTTTTTTTTAAATCTAAAATCAAAGTAATTCCCTTTCTCAAGGAGATGTATAGGAACTCAATACCTTCATTTTGAATACTAATTTCATTTCCTGTTGGATTTTAATTTTGGACCCTTCCTTATTTTTATTTCTATATTATTTTGTTGTAGTATATGTTCTTTGGAGAGGCATTTTACCTTTTCTGTAATTAAAAGTTATATTATTTATCTGGTTCTCTATACTTTTTTTAGCACCTCTCCACATAGAAAGCCCTTTCGTTGGTCCCAAAACACACTGCTGATGGGATAAAATTTGATAAGATTTCTCTTGTGGGCAATGTGTCAATATACATCAAAAACCTTAAAATTGTACATAAGCTTAAAACCCAGCAATTCCACTTCTAAGAATTTATCTTAAGGAGAAAACTAGAGATAGGTACAAAAAGTCATATTCAAGGATATTTGTTACAGCACATTTTATAATGCCTATTAATATGAGCTTGATTAGGTAAATTGCTAGTGATTCCAAATGATGGACAATGATTGGGCAGTCATTATTATGTCATGTTGTTCAAAAATGTTATTGACATGGGGATGTTAATAATATATTAACTCAAAAATACAGACTACAAAACCAAATGTCCACGATTATGGATGAGAATTGTGGTTGATAGTACAAATGCAAGAATGTCCTTCTTTGAACTAGAATGGATGTACGTCACTATTGCAGGGTGGTGGGAATGTGAAGAAGCATGGGAAAAATACAATTAGTGTAACCTATGGCCTATAGTTAACAGCAAAACTGTAATATTCTTGCATCAAGGCCAAAGGTGTACAGTGTTAATAATAGGGAACTATTGAAAAAATATGCCAAATGTATGCTATGGACCATAGTTAGTGGTAATAGTCCGATGATATTATCTCATAATCTGTAACAAATGTTCCACCATGGTGTGGTGTGTTGATGAAGGGGTGTTGTATGGGAATTCTACACATGTGCATGAATGTTCTGTAAGCTCACAACTGCTGTGATAAAAATATATTTTAAGAAAAAATGCCCACGATTATACCATTGTCATATGGTATAAGTGTAAAATGTTTGGAGTCAAAAGCATCTTGCTTCTAACCTTGGATCCAACACCCAGTTTGGTCCCTTAGTTCCTTATACGAATGTGGGCAGATTACTTAGCCTCTTAGAGGTTCAGTTTCCTCCTGTTTTTGGAAATAATAATATTGACCTCTAAGGGCTTTTATGAGGATTAGTTTAGATCATATATGCAGAGCACCAAGTGCATAAGCTCACAAAATAGCTCCATAAATGGTGCTCAGCATCAAGCACATGTGTCAGTTGAAGTTCTTTGATTACAAGCTATGGAAACAAATTTTGGCCAATTTAAACAAAGGAGAATTTATTGAAAACAATGCAGGGGAGCTGGAGAACCAGCTTGGAAACAGCAGAAATCAATTCTGCTTCAGGGGCTAGAAATCAGGAGTCTCAGGACCGGTCTTGTAGTGAGATTCTGGTAGGGATGTTGCTGCCAGGAAAAGTAAATAACCGTTTTTGCTCAGTCAACTTCACATACTCAAAAATCAAAGTCCCAGAAGAAGGCTACCACTGACTGAGCTGAGGCCACTGCCCACCTTCTAGCTGCAGGAGGCAGGAAAGGGACAATCTGGGTCTTTAGGGCAGGCACCTGGATTTTCCAGTTTGGCACAATTATATGTAATGGGGGTAAATTGACTCTTCCAAATGAAGTCAGGGTTCTGTGGTGAACAATAGTGGATGCTGCATGGCCATAAAATGACAAATGTTCTTATAATATGTGAATGTAGTAATTTTTAAATGGGGAAAATATAAATAAGATGTTTATTTTAAAAAAGAAAAACAAGAAAGCTCTTTCACATCACAAAAGCCAATACAAAAGCCTTGTTGAGGAAAGCAGAACAGGAATTATTTTTATAATCAAAAGGAAACTGAGGCTCAGGGAAGAGAAATGACTAACCCAAGGACCCTGAGCTTAGTTGGGGGCTGGTACCTACTGGAAAGTTATCAGATATTTCCCAGCCTTCTCTGCTTCCCAATCCTAAATTTCAAAGGATGCAGATTATGGTTGGTAATTCCCTTCTGTATGAGTTGCTGCTCCCTTTCTATGTGGCATGCAGGCCCTGCAGAGGGTCCTGAGCTGGAGGTTCTGCTGGAAGCATTGCAGTGGGTGTGGCTGAGCGTGGCTGGGAGACGTGGCAGATTGCGTCCTTCACATTTCAGGTGTGGGAGGGTGGAGAACGGAGGACCAAGAAACCACCAAAGAAATAAGTCAGGCTGGAGGGAGACAAAATGTCAGTGGCTAACCCGGAGAGGGAATAGTATGGAGAACAGGCAGCGGGAGGCAGAGAAAAAGAGTGCTTTAAAAAAATCCAAAGAATTAGAAAAATTGTTAAATCAGCCAGGAAGGAGCCCAATGATTACCAAGATCTCCTGCATCTGGCTTCAGAAGAAACTTAAAGCCTCACATAACTGTCATTCTCCTCTCTGAAATAGATCACCTTTCATTATTTATCATTATATTTGACTGAGGGTGGTTTTCCACTTTTTCTCTCTCTTTTCAGCATATGGAAGAGCTCTCCAGAAAGGCCAAACCAATTACAAATTCCCAAACTCTGTGAATTACAATGATAGCTGAATAGATCTAGAAAGACCTACCTGGAACTTATTTACCTAATATTGCATTTTTCAGTTAGGGAAATTGAGTCACAGAATTACACATTTGTCTACAAATGTATATTTACTTTAAAAGATTTCAAATATGATCTCTAGGCTGGGGATTAGCAAACTCGTTTTTTGTACAGGTCCAAATAGTAAATATTTTAAGCTTTGTGGGCCATATGGTCTCTCACACCTACTCAATTCTGCCTATATAGAGTGGAATCAGCCATAGACAAGATGTATGAAATGCGTGTGGCTGTGACTGTGTTCCAATAAAACCATATTTACAAAAACGGGGTAGACCAGACTTGGCCAGTGGGTAGTAGTTTGCTGCAGTCTGTCAACCCTCAAGACCGGATTGTTCATTAAATACTGTGTGAACGTCCCAGTAAACCATAAGAGCAAAGAGTAGGCATAAATATGAACTCCCATAGGTATGACAATAGTAATGGCTACAACTAATAAAGCACTTCTTATATAGTTTTCCTCATTTAAGATTTCTACCAGTCCTATGAAGTAGGTATTATTATAATCTTTTTTTTTTTTCCAGAAAAAGAAACTGAGGCAGGTCAAATAAACTGCCAGTGGTCATACAGCTAGGAGGTGATAATGTCAGGATTTGAACCCAGATCTGTCTCACTTCAGGACTCAAGTGCTTAACAACTATACCACGTGAAAGAATACAAATAATTAGAAGTCAGAAGCAAAAGCTCCATCAAGTTTCTCACAAAGGCATTGACTGTTTTCATGTTATTCTGAAGGCAGCTTCTGATAGTTTAGTCATTTTAATTAGGTGTCCCTATCAAACATTTGCATGAAGCATGGGTCTACACTTGCCTCTCCCCCACCCCACTCTCTCTGTTTTCTCGGCACATTCATTTTGCTACCTCTTCTTTCTCTTTTTCCCACAGTCTATCTGTTGGGCTCCCTCTAGCACACACATTAAGATTTAAGGAAGGATATGAGCTGGCGCCCACCCACCTCAGACACTGGGAAGCTAAAGATCTCTAACACTGAGAGGAATTCAAGCCTGGAGGGGAGAAAAGGACAGTTCTTCATGATTATCCTAAATTTTTGAAGCCAAACCAGGGAAGACTTGAGGAAATGACTCACCAAACCCAGGAGAAAGAAAAACAGCCGAGTGATGGCAGGAGAAAATGAGGATAATATAGCCTTACTGTTAAAGTGAGGTTTAGAAGTCCACAGAGACCCAAAAGGAAACACTGAAATGGCTGAGTTACGTTCCTGAAACTAACATGCAATATTGTTTTATCAGGCTTACAGTTGTTTGGGCCAAGAATGAGGCAGGCAAAGAGATTTCTTAACAGAGACATCATCTGCTGTTCTTTACTGTCCCCAGATTGTCTCCTCTCCTACAGCCCTAAGGGAAACCACAGTCATGTCTGTCCCTTCTATTCTTGAATCACAAAACTGGCTGTTTTTGACTCAGATGCTGAGATTAGTGTGACAAATAGATGTACTACACTGCAGCAGTTAAAAATCTTCTACATCTGTACTGAGCCCATGAAAGGACTTTGAGCCATCAACTTTCCAGCTAAAAGAAGCCTGATAGGAAAAGTTAGGGAATGTTTTCAAGCATGAATACAATTGGCTTTCATTCAGTTGGTCACTAGAAACAGAAGCAAAACTGTGGGTAATTAAACTGTCCATGGTCTTTTCCCAGCCAGCTAGCATATTGCTGCTGCATTTGTCTTCCTAATGCAAAACTCTGGTCATGTCACTCCCATGCTCACAAACTGCTATATTGGTAATTGTGCTGTGAAAACTGACATTTTCATATATTGCTGGCAGAAGTATAAATTAGTATAATATCTAAGGAGATTTTGTCAATGTCTACTAAAATTATATATGCACATACTCTTTGATCTAGGAATTTATCATCTAGCTGTACTTTCACCTGTATGAAATGAAGCATATATAAGATTATTTATTGCAATATTGTTAGTAATTACAACAGATTAGATATATTTCTACAGTAGTAAGTCACAGCAGGTCAAAGCTCTTGCAGCAGCAACTGAACACAAATGCACAAGTTGAAAGAAACATTTTAAGACATCAAATACCTGTGGAAACATTGAGAACTAGATGAACTGAAATTCCAGAGGGAAAGCCCTTTTTAGGGCTGAGAAGACATAGATACTCCAGGCTCTCAATCAAAATCCTGGAAAGACCATGCCCAAAGACAGGGAGAAACAAGGGGTAGATGGAATCTTCCTAAAATGTAAACCCAGATATACGCCAACTCAACCTCTGACTGAATTAAAGTAATTAACCCCTCAACCTGTCTGCTTAAAAAAGAAAAAAGGGGTCCTTCTCTGGTGGAAGATACCCCTACAGTTCTTTTATATACAATATCCAGCACACAATTAAAATTTACTACATACTCAAAGAAGCAGAAAACGTGATCAATAATCAAAATATAAAATAAATTAAAACAAATCACAGAGGATTAAGATAATGAAGTTAGAAGAAAAGCACAAAAAATAACTGCGTAGTATGTTAAAGGAAATAGAGAAAAAGATAAAGATTTTAACAGAAATGAATCTAGAAAATAAAACAACTATAAAAATATTATACATGGATTTAAGGACTCATTGGGTGGGTTTAAGAATAAACTAGAACTAGAAGACAAAATTAGTGAATTCAAAGGCAGATTAATAGAAAATATTAATACTTGAACCACCAAGTGAAAACAAACTGAAGTTAAAAACAGAGCATAATTAAAATGTGGGACATAAACAGTTAAATATATGTGTGATGGAGTCCCAAAAGGAAATAATGAAGAGAGAATGAATAGAAGCAGTATTTGAAAACATATGACTGAGAAAATTCCAATAATAATGAACGACATCAATCCACAGATTGAAGAAGCTCAGCAATCCCCAAGCAGGATAAATACAAACAAAACCATACCTGGGGAAACAAATAAACAAACAAACAAAACCTGTTGAAAAACAAAGACAATGAAAAATTCTTCAAAGCAGCCAGAGGAAAAAAAAAAAGCCCATAGTCCTCAGGAAAGCTACAATAAGACAGCTGATTTTTCAAAAGAAACTATGTGTGGCAACCATGGAGGTACATCGCTCAGATCTCCCATCAAGAGAACCTGCTTCAAGAAGCATATCTGCTTAACAGCTCCTGCACCTTTGGATCCACTGAAACCTTCATACCAAGCCACGCTTCCCCTCCGCTGTTTCTAACCAATGAACAGCCTAAGAACTGGCCAAGAATTTTTCAGAATTGTTCTACAGTCCGAGGCTCTTCAACCCAATCTTCCTTCCCTGTCTTCTTTCACAGATGCCAAACCTGCCTCGTTGTCTGAAGGTGCTCCCTACCGACTCCTCTCCTATCCTTTTATCCTTCCCAGGCATTTCCCCTAAAAAATCTCTTGAATTTTAAATCCCATTTTGGTGTCTGATTTTCATAGAACCCAAACTGACACACTGTGGAAGCAATAAGACAGTCTAATGACATCTTGAAAGTAGTGAAACAACAATAACAAAAAAAAAACAACCTAGATTTATTCACCAGTGAAAATATTTCCTTCAACTGAAACAAAGAGAATTTGTTTATCAGCACACCACAAAAGTAAGTACTAAAGAGAGTTCTTTAGGCAGAAGGGAAATTTTCCCAGATAAAAACATAGAAAACTGGGAAGAAATGAAAGGCACTGAAAAGAGTATACATGTGGTAGGTTGAATTGTGTACCCCAGAAAAACATGTTATTAATCTTAGTCCATTCCTTTAAGTGTGAACCCATTGTAAATAGAATCTTTTAAAAATGTTATTTTTAGTTAAGGTGTGGCCAACTGAATCAGGATGGGTCTTAAATCCAGATTACTGTAGTCCTTTATAAGCAAAAAAATTCCAGTAGTAAAGAGAGAAAGCCACAGAGAGGAGTAAGAAGCTGGAATCATCAGAACCCAGAAGAGAAAGGAGAGGACATCACCATGCACATTGCCATGTGAGAGAAAAGCCAAGGAAGGGACCCAAGGATTGCCAGCAGACAGCCCCAGAACACCACAGTCTTTGCGAAGAAAGTATAGTCTTGTTGATGCCTCAATTTTGGATATTTTCTAGCCTCAAAACCATGAGCTAAGGAGAGGAAGGGAGGGAGGGAGAGAGGAAGGGAGGGAGGGACAGAGAGGGGAGGAAGGAAAGGACAGAGGGAGTGAGGGAGGGAAAAAAACAAACAAACAAATAAAAAAACTGTGAGCCAATTCCTGTTGTCAAGCCAACCAATTGTATGGTGTTTGTCTTAGCAGTTGGAAAACCAAGACAATACATACACAGATGAATATAAAAGAAGACTATTTAATGATAATATCTTTTGGAGTTTAGAACATATAACATGGTATAAAATTTATGACAATAGCACAGAAGATGGGATGGGGCAAATGGAATCAAGGTGTGAGAGTTCTACATTTTGCAGGAAGTGTATTGGTAAGGTAGACTGTAACAAACCAAGGAGGCATATTGAAATCTCTAGGGCAATATTTCCCAACTGGGGAAAATTTTGCCTCTCAAGAGACATTTGGCAATACCTGGAGACATTCTTGGTTGTCACAACTGGGTTGGGGGGTAGCTAAAGGCCTCTACTGAATAAAGACCAAGGATGCTGCTAAACATGGTACAATGCACAGGATAACCACCCATGACATAGAACTATCTGGCCCAACATGTCAATAATGCTGAGGTTGAGAAACCTTGCTCTAGGCTAACCAAAAAAACAAACAAACAAACAAACAAAAAACAAAAATAGTAATGTATTAAACAGCTAATAGGGGAGACAAATTGAATACTAAAAAGTAATGATTAATCCCTACAAAAGGAAGAAAAGAGAAATAAATCAACAAAATAAATAGGACAAAAAGAAAACAAAAGCAAGTTGGTACACATAAATCTAACTTTAAGTTTCACTACATTAAATGTAAATGAATTAAATACTCTAATTATAATAGATTTTTAGACTAGATAAGTTATCAGAATTCAATATAATTTACAAGAGATACATTTAAATATAAAGAAATAGAGAGGCTACAAATTAAAGGATGGGAAAAGTCATATCATACAAAAATTAAACAAAATAAGGTTGTATGACT
Source organism: Cabassous unicinctus (assembly GCA_029593785.1). NCBI lineage: Eukaryota > Metazoa > Chordata > Mammalia > Cingulata > Chlamyphoridae > Cabassous > Cabassous unicinctus. The sequence goes on along the minus strand of JAQZBX010040461.1, from coordinate 428 downwards.
ATGTTTCAGACAAAATAGGCTGTAAGTCAAGAATTATTACTATGGGAAGCGGGTGTGGCTCAATGGATAGAGCTCCTGTTTACCATATGGGAGGCCCCGGGTTCGCTTCCCGGGGCCTCCTTGTGAGGGCAGGCCAGCCGCCTGTTTGGCGCGGTAGGCTGATGCAGCAAGACCTCACAGCAGGAAGCGGGTGTGGCTCAATTGATAGAGCCCCTGTTTACCATGCGGGAGGCCCCGGGTTCGCTTCCCGGGGCCTCCTTGTGAGAGCAGGCCGGCCCGTGCGGCGCGGTGGGCTGATGCAGCAGGACCTCACAGGAAGGGGGAGATAAGCAGACACGGAAGAAACACACAGCGAATGGACACAGTAAAAAAACACAAGCAGCGAGGGGGGGATAAATAAATAAATAAATCTTTAAAAAAAAAAAAAA
>JAQZBX010040460.1:10353-22761 GCA_029593785.1 Cabassous unicinctus | reverse complement strand
GTAACAAAAAAAAAGAACTGGAATTATGGTACCAATATCAGACAAAATAGATTTTAAATGCAAAAATGTTGTAAAGGATGAAGAAACTCACTATACATTAATAAAAGGGACAATTCACCAAGAAGATATAACTATACTAAATATTTATGTGTCAAAGCTGAGTGCCCCAAGATACATGAGAAATGTGTTGACAAAACTGAAGGGAGAAAAAGATGTCTCTACAAAAATAGTTGGAAACTTCAATACACTCTTAGTATTGGATAGTACATATGTACAAAGGATAAATAAAGAAACAGAAAGCTTGACTAATATAATAAATGAACTAGACCTAATAAACATCTATACAGAATTGTACCCCCAAAGAGCAGACATACATTCTTTTCAAGCACTCATGGATCCTTCTTCCAGATAGACCATATGTTGGGTCACAAAACAAGTCTCAATAACTTTTAAAATATTAAAATTACCCAAAAATCTTTCTCTGATCATAATGGTATGAAGCTGGAAATCAGTGATGGATGGAAAAAGGTAAAATTAATAAATATATGGAGATTAAACAACACATTCTTAAATAATCAGTGGGTAAAATAAGAAACTACAAGAGAATTCAGCAAATATCTTGAGATGAATGAAAACAAGAAAACAAGCTATCAAAACCTCTGGGACACAGCAGAGGAAGTGCTAAGATAGAAATTTATAGCCATCAATGCTACAATTTAAAAAAAGGAAAGCTGAAATTGAAGATCTACCTGCACTCCTGGAAGAACTAGAAAAAGAACAGCAAACTAATCCCAAACCAAGCTGAAGGAAAGAAATACTAAAGATTAGAGCAGAAACAAACGAAATTGAGAAAAAAACAATAGTGAGAATCAGCAAAACCAAAAGTTGGTTCTTTGAGAAGGTCAATAAAATTGACAGACACTTAGCTAGCTGATGAAGAAGAAAAAAGAGGAGATACAAGCAAATTAAATCAGAAATCAAAGGGAGAACTTTACCACTGACCCCACAGAAATAAGAGATCATAAAAGGATACTGTGAACAACCGCATGACAAAACACTCGACAATATAGAGGACATGGACAAATTCCTAGTAATACATGAACCACCTACACCAACTCTAGAAGAAATAGAAGAAGACCCTGACAAACCAATCACAAGTGAAGAGATTGAAACAGTTATCAAAAACCTCCCAAAGATGAAAACCCTAGGACCAGATGACTTTACAGGTGAAGTCTACCAATCATTCAAAGACGGTCTAATACCATCTTGTTAAAGCTTTTCCAAAAACCTGAACAGGAAAGAATTATACCAAACTCATTCTATGAAGCCAACATTACCCTAGCACAAAAACCAGATAAAGATATTATGAAAAAAGAAAATTACAGACCAATATCTCTAATGAATACACATGCAAAAATCCTCTGCAAAATACTTGCAAATATAATCCAACAGCACATTAAAAGAATTATACACCACTACCAATTGGACTTTTTCCCACATATGCAATTGTGGTTCAACACAAGAAAATCAATTCATGTAATAAACCACAGTGATAAATTGAAGAAGAACAATCACATGATCCTCTCAATTGATGCAGAAAGGCATTTGACAAAATATAGCACTCTTTCTTGATAAAAAACACTGTAAAGATAGAAATAGATGGAAGCTTTCTCAAATATGATAAAGTGCATATATGAAAAAGCCTACAGCTAGCATTGCACTCAATGGTGAAAGACAGAAAGCTATGCTGCTGAGATCAGGAACAAGACAAGGATGCCCACTCTCACCACTGCTATTCAGTGTTATGCTAGAAGTTCTATCTAGAGCAATTAGGCTAGATAAAGAAACAAAAGACACTCAAATAAGAAAGAACGAAGTAAGACTTTCACTCTTTGCTGATGATATTATCCTACATCTAGAAAATCCTGAATAATCCACAACATAACTATTAGAACTAATAGATGAGTTCAACAAAGTGGTGAGATATGACATTAATATGCAAAAATCCATAATTTTTCTATACACTATTAATGTGTATCTGAGGAGGAAATGAGAAAAAAACATATTTAAAATAACAATTAAAAATGCCAAATATTTAGGAGTAAACTTAACCAAGGACATAAAAGACCTGTATTCAGAAAACTACAAAACATTGCTGAAAGTAACCAAAGGAGAATTAAATAAATGGAGGATATTTTGTTTTCATGGATTGGAAGAATAAATACCATTAAGATGTTAATTCTACACAATCTGATTTACAGAATCAATGCAATCCCCATAAAAATCACAACAGTCTTTTTTTTATTAATGGAAAAGCCAATAGTCAAATTGATTTGGAAGGGTAAAGGGTCCTGAATAGCCAAAAATGTCTTTAAAAAGAACAAAGTTGGAGGAGTCTCATCTCATGACTTTAAGGCATATTGCTTAACTACAATGGGAAAAACAGCATGGTACTAGCATAAAGACAGTCAGAATAACTTATGGAACCAAACTGAGAACTCAGAAATAGACCCTCACAACTAAAATTGAATGATTTTTGACAAGGTTTTCAAGCCCTCCCAGAAAAAGTCTATGCAACAAATGGAGCTGGGAGAACTGGATAGCCATATCCAGTTCAAAGAAAGAGGACCCCTATCTCACACATTATACCAAAATTGTTCAAAATGGTCAAGGACCTAAATATAAAAGTGACATCCATAAAACTACCAGAAGATATTTTAGGAAAACATCTTTAAGATCTTATGGTAGGTGGTAGTTTCTTAAAGGTTACACCCAAAGCATAACCAACAAAAGAAAAAAAACACAATATATGGGATCACCTCAAAATTAATCATATTTGCACCTCAAAGGACTTTGTCAAAAGGGTGGTAAGGCAGCCAAGTCAATGTAGAAAATATTTGGCAATCACATGTCTGATAAGTGTTTACTATACATGATATATAAAGAGATCATACAACTCAACAATAAAATACAAACTACCTAATTAAAAATGAGCAAGATAATTGAAAAGACAATCATGCAAATAAGAAATACATGTGAAGAAACACATGGAAAAATGTTCAATGTCACTAGCGATTAGGATAATGCAACTCTAAACTATAATGAGATATAATTGCATACCTATTAGACTGGCTACTATTAAAAATTTAGAATTGGTAAATATTGGAGAAGATGTGGAGAAGATAGGAATCCTTATTCACTGTTGGTGTGAATGTCCAATGGTAAAACCACTGTGGAGGACTGTTTGGCAGTTCCTAAGAAGTTGACTATAGACTTACCAAGTGATCCTTCAATAACATTACTTGATATAAAACCAGAAAAAGTGAGAGCAGTGACGTGAATAAACATCTACACACAAATGTTCATAGCCACGTTACTCACAATAGCCGAAAGATGGAAACAACCCAGGAGTCCATCAACTGATGAATGGATAAACAAACTGTGGTGTATACACACAATGGAATTTTATGCAACTGTAGAAAGAAGTTGTGAAGCATATGACAACATGGATGAACCTGTAGGATATTATGTTGAGCAAAACAAGCCAGACAAAAAAGGCCAAATGCTGTATGATTACCCTATTATCAACTAAATATATTCTATACATTCATGGAATTAATAACTAGAATATAGGTCACCAGAAAACAGAATGAGGGTAGAAAATGGAAAGCTGAGGGTTCATCTATGACAAAGTGGTAAAAAGATTTTTTGTAAATCTTTGGAAGTGAATGGAAATGATGAGAGCATGTCATGATGTCTGTGACTAGCAGAGCTATTATATGGGTATGACAGTGGCCAAAAGGGAAAGTCTAAGTACATGTATATTACTAGAAGGAAAGCTAAAAAATGTAACATGGAATATATATGGTGAATATGGGTGACATTGCATATATAAGACTGCTTTACAAAATATATATACAAATATACTAGAAAGAAGGAAACAGAAAAGCAGCTTTGTATGGAAGGGGAGGCATAGAATGATTGAGAGGTGATAAGTTTTATTTGTTTATTCGGTTTCTGCTTTTTATTATTATTATTTCAGGACTAATTAAAATGCTCTAAAAATGATTAAAGTGATGAATGCACCACTATGCAATTATACCGAATACCATTGTTTGTATATTTTGGATGGATTAATGCTTTTTTAAAATGCATCAATAAATTAAAAAATTTAAAAAATACGAAATAAATAACATGAAAAAAATCAGTATTTTTCCTATACATGAGTAATGAACATTGTCAAGAGGAAATAACTAAAAAAAAACCATTTACAATAGCACCTAAATGGATCAGATATCTAGGAATAAATTTAATCAAGGATGTATGGGCCTTGAACATGGAAAACTACAAAATATTATTGAAATAAGTTTTTAAAAGACTTAAATAAATGGAAGGTTATTCCATGTTCATGGATTGGAAAGCTAAATATTAAGATATCAATTCTTCCAAAAGCATTTTATAAACTCAACACAAACCTAATCCAAATTCCAACAGCCTTGAGGATTCACATTTGCATATTTTAAATCCTATGACAAAGGTACAGTAATCAAACAGCATTGTACTGGCACAAAGAAAGATATATAGGAAAATGTAGTCAAATTGAGAGCTCAGAAATAAATTATCACATCTATGGCCAAATAATTTTCAACAAGAGTGTGAAGTCCATGCAGCGGGGAAAGAATACTCTATTAAACAAATTATTTTGGTAAAACTGGATATCCATATGCAAAACCATGAATTTAGACCCTAAATTCACATTATATATAAAAATTACCTCAAAATAAACCAAAGCCTTAAATATAAACACAAAGACTATGAAACTTCTGTTAGAAAATATCATGAATACTCTCCAAGACTTGCATTAAGCACAGATTTCTTAGACTATACACCAAAAGAACAAGCAACAAACAAAGAAAAAATGATAAATAGAACATGATCAAAATTAAAAACTTTTGAGCATTAAAATATTTCATCATGAAAGTAAAAGGCAAGCTACAGAATGGGGGAAAATATTTGGAAACCAAATATCCAATAAGATGTAATTTCAAGAGCATATAAAGATATCTTGCAACAAAATAACAAAAAGACAATCCAATTTAAAAAGGGGCAAAAAGTTGACCTAATCAACACGGCAAAATAAAATATCCCCTGGTAATGATTTCCTTCAAATTATCAACTGAAAGGACAAATCCTTCTTGCTTAGAACTCTAGAGGGGACAACAATAGAGAATGGAAAAGGACTTCCCAAACACTGAATTGAGCACAAAGAAAAACAATCTTCATTTCAGTAGGAGATTTCCCTCTCAGACCCAGCAGTCCAGACTTCTTCCCCTCACTCAGTCTCAGGCAGCTTGGCACATGCACAGAGTAAACATAGCCCAGGTCCTACCTGCCACAGATGCAGGTTATAGAGGCACTCACAGTGGCTAGTTAGAATCCCATGTATAACCAAGCACAAAGATGCAGGTCCACAGAGAGCCAGGGCCACATAGAAAAGTGCCCTACGTTAAAAAAAAAATGACCATGACAGAACTGTTGGCAAGAGGTACACACACTCGATTCAGCCAGTGTTCATTGGAGCACCTAAATGCAAAATGGACCTTTTTGGGTTGACTCCATCTTTGCCTGTGAGGTGGGATACCCTAACAGGGAAGAAATTAGAGGAAGAAAACACTCACAGAAATAAAAAATGTGGGTGAGCTGAGTTGCTCTAAGACAAGATGAGTCCCAGAACTGAAAAGTATAAGGAAAAGAGGGCACAGAGTGAGGGAGTGAATTTAAACAGATCATAGGAGCTGGGGAGAAATTTCTGCACAAAAACAAAAGAGCAGATCAGGATTTCTGGAGAAGGAAAAAATGAAAGGATGCTAGCCCTAGAGGTAGAACAAATGCACAAAAAGTGAAACATTAAAAATTTTACAGGGGGAACTGATGTGGTGTTTGAGCACCTACTTCCCACATGTGACATCCCAGGCTTGGTCCTTGGTGCTTCAAAAAAACAAACAAAAATCAAACAAATGAAGAAACCAACTTAGGGGAGCCAATGTGGCTCATTGGTTGAGTGCTGGCTTCCTACATATGCGGTCCTGGGCTCATTCCCCAGTATTGGTAGCATAAAAAAAGAAAAAAAAAAAAAGGATGACATATATAGGGCAAGAAACAGATGAAGAGCTGAGAAAATCTGAACAGTGAAGCAGAGGCAACTCAAAGATCTAGAATATGTTTGATGCAGTATAAAATAAGAGCCTTAACACATAGCCAATTAACAAGAAAACCCTAGAGAAGGGGGAGAACCTGATATTTAGAGTTAACAACTAAAAATAATCAGATGCCAGAAACCACCACAAACTTACAAGCCACACTAAGAAACAGGAAGATATGCTTCAGTCAAGGGAACAAATTAAAACTTCAGCAGAGACACAAAATATGGAACAACTATTCAAATAAATTCATAGAAATCTCCAAAGGCAATTCAAGGAAAGGAAGGAATAAATGGATATAGAGCTAAAGGATATTAAGAAGACAATGTGTGAACATAAAGAAGAATTTTAAAGTTTAAAAAGAAACATAACAGAAAGTAGAGAGATGAAAGGCAGAATAATGAAGATTAAAAGCACTAGAAGAATACAACAGCAGATTTGTACAGGCAGAATAAAGTATTAGTGAACTAGAAGACAGGACAATTCAAATCATACAGTCAGAAGAACAGACAGAGAAAATAATAGAAAAATTGAGCAGTGTCTCAAGGATGTGAGTGACAGCCCAAAATGCACAAACATACCCATCATGAGTGTTCCAGAAGGAGAAAAGAAGGGAAAAGGGGTAGAAAGAATATTTGAAGAAATAATGACCCTTTTCCCTTCTATGGGAGAAGAAAGAGTATATGAATATACTAAGTTAGTACCTTTTCAATTTAATTGCTTATAGATGTCGATTGCATAAAAGAGCCCCCAGGGTAACCACAAGGAAATTATTTTAAAAATATACATAAACAAAAAAGAGAAAGTAATCTGTCACATACATCACAAAGACTAAACTATACAGACAAGAGGGTTGCAATAAAGGAAAAAAAGAGGCAAGAAAAGATATGACATATAAAAACCACAGGAAAAATGGCTGAAAATGTGCCTTTCCAATAATAACAACAAATGTTAATGGAGTAAACTCCCCATCAAAAGACATATCTTTGCAGAAGGGAAGTTGTTTACAAGGGACTCACCATAGACTCAAAGACACAAATAGGTTGAAAGTGAAAGAATGGAAAAAAATACTCCATGTAAATACTAACCAAAAAAGAGCTGGGGTTGCTATACTAATATCAGACAAAATATATGTTAAGTCAAAAGTTATCACAAGTGATAAAAAAGGACAATATATCTTAATGAAAGGGACAATCCTACAGTTAGAAATAACAATCATAAATATTTATTCACCTAATAACAAAGCCCAAATTTCATGGCCTAAATACTGGCAAAAAATCAAGGGAGAAATATACACCTCTACAATTAATAGTTGGAAATTAGAATATGCCAATCTCATTAACTGATAGAACATCTAGACAGAAGATCAATAAGGAAACAGAGAAGTTAAATACTATGATAAATGAAATAGCCGTAAAAGATATATACAGAAAATTACATCCAAAAGGGCAGGATGTACATAATTCTCAAATACGTATGGATCATTCACCAGTATAGACCACATTTTGGGTCACAAAACAATTCTCAATAAATTTAGAAAGACTGACATTATACAAAGCATCTTTCTCTAACCATACTGGAATGAAGCTAGAAATAAATGACAGACGAAGAACTGGACATCCACAAATATGTGGAAGTTTAATAACACTCTTAAACAATTATTTGGTCAAAGAAGAAATTACAAGGGAAATAAGTAAATATCTTGGGATGAATGAACATGAGAGCACAACATATTCAAAATCTATCAGATGTAACAAAGACAGTGCTTAGAGAGAAAGTTATAGCCCTAATACTTATATTTTAAAAATAGAACATACTTGGAGGAACAAATCAACAAACAAACAAACAAAAAGAACAGCAAAGTAATCTGAAAGGAAGCAGAAGGAAATAAATAACAAGAATTAGAGTAGAAATAAATGTAATAGAGGATAAAAACAATAGAGGGCATTAAGAAAATCTAAAGTTGATTCTTTGAAAAGAAAAATTGACAAACTCTTAGTTAAACTGTGAAAGAAAACATGAGAGAGGATGCAAATAAATAAAATGAGAAACGAGAGAGGGGGCATTACAAATAAGCCCAAACAAATAAAAAGATCATAAGAAGAAACTAAGAAAAACTGTATGCCAACAAATGAACAATTTTATAGAAACAAAAAACAAACCACACTGAATCTAGAAAAAATAGAAGATCACAACAAATGAAATAAAATTAAAAGGATTGGATCTGTCATCAAAAACCTCTGAACTAAGAGAATCACAGGATGAGATTGCTTCTCAAGTGAATTCTACCAAACCTTCAAAGAATAATTAATACCAATGATGCTCAGTCTTTCAAAAAATTGAAAAAGAGACAGCACTACCTAACACATTCTACAAGGTCAGCATCACCTTAATGACTAATCCAGATAACGATTGTATAAGAAAAGAAAATATAGATCAAATTCTCTTATGAATATAGATATGAAAATTCTCAACACAATACTTATATAAGGAATCCAACAACACATTTATACATTTATACACCATGATTTATACACCACGATCAAGGGGTTTTATCGCAGGTATGCAAGGCTGGTTCAACACGAGAAAATCAATGAATGTAATATATCACATTAAGAAAATGAAGACAAGAAAAAAAACCACAAAAAATACACAATCATCTCAACTGATGCAGAAAAGGCATTTGAAAAAATCCAGCATGCTTTCTTGATAAAAGCACTTAGATAACTAGGAATTAGGAATAGACTTCTTCAACACAATAAAATACATATGCAAGAAACCCACAACTAACATCATGATAACTGGAAAATATGCTTATAAAAATGTGTTCACTTAAGCAGCTCTGAAGTTTCTAAAACCAATTGAGCTGGCTTTTGATTAATCTAATTTTAGAAGTCTTCACTTTTTGCTTCGTTAACTGAAGGATATTAACCAGACCTTCTCAGTTTTGCTTATATGAATAAGGTAACATCTCACTGGAAAACCAATCAGAATAGTATAAATCAGTAACTTTTCTCACAGACAAAAAGCTAGATTTTCTGGAGAGGTTGGCTGAAATAAGAGTCATGATACCCTGATAAACTGTGCCTTATTAGCCACTGAAACCATTGACAAATTTTATGTGTTGAGAAAATACAAGACTGACAAATTCCTTATATTCTCCTTACAATACCCTGGTATCCCTTGTTCTATTTCTTCCCTATCCCTCTCCCTTGCCTATAAAACCCTAGCTCTCATTCTTACTTTGAACTGATTTTAGGAAGATTCCCCCAGTTCTTGCTTGTGCACCTGCAATAAATCACCTTCTCACTGAGAAACATGCTTCTTCCTTGTGGCAACAGATTGGAAAGGCCTTTCTACTGGAAATAGCCATGTTTACAGTAACAATCATACTTAACAGTGAAAGACTGAAAGCTTTCCCTCTAAGATCTGGAACAAGACAATATGCTTACTGTCACCGCTATTATTTAACATTGTGCTGGAATTTCCAGCCAGAGCAATTAGGGAAGAAAAATAAATAAAATGAATCCTAATTGGAAAGGAAGAAATAAAGCTTTAACTATTTGCAAAAGACATGATCCAACATTTAGAAATTCCAAAAAATCTACAACAAAGCTACTAGGGCTAATAAATGGATTCAGCAAAGTATTGGGGTACAAGATCAATATGCAAATAATCAGTAATGTTTCTATATACTAGTAATGAGAAATCTGAGAAGGAAATCAAGAAAAAATTCCACTTACAATATTATCTAAGATAATCAAATATTTACACACAAACATAACCAAGGATATAAAGGACTTATACACGGAAACTACAAAACTTTGCTAAAAGAAATAAAATCTAAATAAATGGAAGGCCATTCCATACTCATGGATTGGAAGACTACATTTTGTTAAGATGTAAAGTCTACCTAAAATGATTTGAAGATTCAACTCAAGTCCAATCAAAATTCCAACAGCCTACTTTGCAAAAATGAAAAAGGGAAGTATCAAATTTATTTGGAACTGTAAGGGGCCCAAATAGCCAACAGAATCTTGAAAAAGAAAAATTAAGTTGGAAGACTCACAATTCATGACTTTAAAGATTAGAATGTACAGTAGTCAAAACAGCATGGTAGTGACATAAGGATAGAGAAATAGACCAACAGACTCAAATTAAGAGTTCAGAAATAGACCTTTTCATCTATGGCTAATTGATTTTTGACAAGGCTAAAAAGGTCCAATCAAGTGGCAATTAATAGTTTCATCAAGAAATGGTGCTGGGAGAACTGGATATTCATATGCAAAAAAATGAAGGAGAACCACTCTCTCACAGCATACACAAAATGGGTCGAACACCTAAAGAAATGAACCAGGACTATAAAACTCATAGAAGAAAACATAGGGAAGTATTTTCAGGAACTTGTGTTAAGCAATGTTTCCTTAGACTTTACACCCAAAGTACAAACAACAAAAGAAAAACATAGATAAATGGGACCTCATCAAAATGAAAAATATTTGTGCATCAAAAGACTTTATCACGAAAATGAAAAGACAAACTCCACATTGGTGGAAAATATTTGGAAACCACATATCTGAAAAGGGTTTACTATACAGAATATATGTAAAGAAATTCTGAAATTCAACAATGGAAAGATAAGCAGTGAAATTAAAAATTGATCAAAAGACTTGAATAGACATTTCTCCAAAGAGGATATACAAATGGCTAAAAAGTACATGAAAAGATGCTCAACATCATTAGCTATCAAAGAAATGCAAATCAAAATCACAGTGAGATATTTAATACCATTCCACATCCACTCCAATTGCTACTATTAAAAATAACAGTAAGTTACAATTGTTGGAGAGATAGGAACAGCCATTCATTATTGATGGAAATGTGAAATGGTGCAACTGCTTTGGAAGATAGCTTGGAAGTTCCTTAGTAAGCTAAGTATAGAATTACTATATGACCCTGCAATCCCTCTACTAGGTATATATGCAAAAGAATTGAAACCTGGCCTCAAACAGATATTTGCACACCAATGATCATAGAGGCATTGTTCACAATTGCTGAAATGTAAAAGCAATCCATGATGTGATATGTACATAAAATGGAATATTTTTCAACTGTAAAAAGGAAGGAAATTCTGGCTCACATGACAACATGGATGAACCTTGAAGACATTATGTTGTGTGAAATGAGACAGGCACAAAAGGAAAAATATTGTATAATCTCACTGATATGAAATATTATAATAAACAAACTCATGCAAATATAATCTAGAATATAGGTTACCAGGGGCTGTGTGGCAGTAGGGAATTGGAATTTAATGTGTCATTTATACAGAATTTCTATTTGGGTTGATTGTAAAACTTTGAAATGGAATATTGTGATATTAGCACAACATTGTGAGTGCAATTAAAAGCCCTGGATTACATATATGAATGTGTTTAAAAGGGGAATTTTTATATGTATGTTACTAGAACAAAAACTAGAAGATAAAACATAGGACTGTACAACATAGTGAACCCTATTGTAAAGAGTGTACTATAGTTAATAGTACATTTATAAAAGTGTTCTTTCATGAATTATAACAAATGTACCATGCTAATGCAAGGCATTAATAAAACAATGGTATATTAGGAAAAAAATGTACTTTAATATAAACTATGGATTATAATTAAAAATTCAATTATAATATTATCTCATCAATTGTAACAAAGGAGTCATACTAGTGCATAGTGTTAATAATAAGGGAGTGGGGAAATGGGAACTCTGTATTTTTTACATGATTTTACTGTAAACCCAAAACTTCTCTAAATAAAAATATTAAATAAAAATTAGGCATGATGATACTATGTACCACAGAATGTTATGGTAAAATTTACATGAAACAAAATTGTATTAAAAAGGGCAGGGGGAGAGCAATAAGATTTGAATTGATACTTGCACAAAGAAGGAATAGGAATGGCCAATATGTATATGAAAAGATGCTGAATATCCTTAGCCATTAGGTAAATGCAAATCAAAACCATAATGAGATCTTACTTCACAGCCACTAGAATGGATACTATTTACAAAACAGAAAAGAAGTGTTGGAAGGTGTGTGGAAATTGGAACAAGCATTTATTGTTGGTATAATCTGAAATGGTAGAGTAATTTTGGTCAAAAGTTTCTCAGAATGATAAATACAGAATTACCCTATGACTCCCAATCACAACTG
>JAQZBX010040460.1:0-10253 GCA_029593785.1 Cabassous unicinctus | reverse complement strand
TAATGAATAGAATAAGCAAATTCAATGAGTAAAAAACTAGAATATAGTGGCCAGTGTTGGGATAGGGAATTGATCATTAATTCTTAATTGGTAAGGAGTTTCTGTTTAGTAAGATGGAAAAATTTTGGTAATGATGGCGGCGACATAAGAAAATCAATCAATGGAATAAGACTCAGAATTAAGATAAAAAAAACACACGATCATCATGGTTGATACACCAAAAGGCATTTGACAAAATCCAGCACCCGTTCTTCATATAATACTCAGAAAGAAGGGAATTTCCTGAACATGGTAAAGGAAATATATGAAAAGCCTGTGGCTAACCATCATAAATGAATATTGAGTATTATAGACTGAGAGCTTTTGACCCAAAATCACTAACACGTAAATATAACTCCTTTAAACCACTATTATTCAGCACTGTAGTGGAATGTCTACCCAGAGAAATTAGGCAAGGACAAGAAATAAAAAGCATCTAAAGTTGAAAGGAAGAAACAAAACTGTATTTGCAGATGACATCATCTTATGTAGAGAAAATACCAAAGAATCCACTAGAAATCTACTACAGCTAAAAACCCAAGTAAAAAATATTGCATGCTAAAGGTTAAGTACACACACATCAGTTTGATTTAGTGTAATAGCAATGAGCACTCCCTGGACCATCTTACAAATGATGTCATGGAATGATGTATGAATCCAGGTCCAAGTCTCAATTAATTCTGGATTCTGCATCTTTCATAGTCCTAGACATAGGCCCTGGTTCAGACTATAAGACTGTGCTGAAATAAGATCCCAATTAATTTTAAGTAATGACCACCATCTCCCAACCATTAAAGTTCTAATGAAGTTTAATAGGTTTCCATTTCCAACTAACTGCTATTAGGTACTTCAGACTTTATGTATGAGGCGTTTGAAGTTAGTGAGCACGCAAGCAAATCAACATTCTCCTGGGCTATGAGGACCAAAAGTTTCCCCTGAAACTTCCTGTCCTTCTGCTGCCAAGATCCCAGACCACTGCCTTTGAGCTACCTATGCATCCATTGGGAAGAGCACACTTCAAAACCACACATGGATTAGTGAGCACGATTTTGCACATATTTTTTTCTGGCATGCTTTATAGCTATCAGTTGACTTATTATTGATTTTTCTAAAACATCATACCAGTCGAAGTTCCTTTCCATCCTTTCACATTTTCCTAAAAATTATCCCTTCTTAGTGGCCAATAAAGGCCATTAAGTCAACTTCCTCTTTTCACTTAAGGTCCAATAACAATCTAACAATCACCGCTCAAATAGTGTGTATTTCTGCTTGGACTCCTAGAACTCTGCCAACCTCACCAGGGATTTTTTAGGGCATTTTCATCAATGTTATTTATCCACCAAATATTTTCTTGTCATGCTTGTATTGTTTGAGTAAAATTAATGTATATGTTTTAGGTCCAATAATGTAGAGCTCCCCAGGATAATATCATATGGGTATGAGATCCCATCAAATATTCTTTAATATCAGTATGCCAAGTATCTTTCTTTGGGAATCCCCAGCAGATATTGGAGCTAAAATTAGCCTACATCATCAATTCTAAAATGACATTAGCTTGTTTACATATGTTCTTTACTTTGATTATTTTCCTCACTCTGCATAAGTAAGATTAACAAGTAGTAGGGTACAAAATATTCTGACAAGGTGGGCATACAGCTATAGTTTATTTCCATCACATCCAGGTCCCTTTCTCAACAGACCATTACTTAGATGAAAAGTTGCACAGTGACATGTAGATCAGTTTTTGGCCACAATCCTTTGTGCGCATCCAGGAAGCAACAGTTCTTATAAGTTTTCTCCAAACAGAGATTTTTTATACTGGATGTGACCTGTAAAATGAGAACCAGAAGAAAAACCAACATTATAATTTTTCCAAGTATTCACCCACATAGTGCTAGAGTCATTGAGATACTTCACCTATTTGACTCCACACATATACTTCTTAAATGCCTTGGAAACCCGTATTAGACCATCAGCTTCTGATGAAGGGATAGGTTTCTGCAAACAAATACCTTTGCCTTTATGGTTACTTTTAAATATAGCTAAATTATACCAAAGTAATGATGTGTTCCCTTCTCTGCCTTATTCATTTATTGACTCCCTTTTTATCAGCTATTAGTTCTCCTTCTTAAAATTTGAATTAACTTTCAACCAGATCCTTTAATTGGCATAACCCAAGGATATTTTGTCTTCAAGTCATCTCAGGGCCATTTTCAAGACCATATTGCCAGTCCATAGGCTACTGTCAGTCTATTGGTTTACAGCCCAAAAATCATTAAACTCTATAACACATCACTATTTTTATCATCCTGTTCTTCTGATGCCACAAGGAGCAGTACTTGTAATTCTGCTCATATATCTTTTCCATCTTTGATAAGCTGGTTTCTCTACTGCTGCTTTCCAGATTGAGTGCCTGCCAGCTATTGAGCTACCATCTGTAAACCATGCTACTTGTTAAAGAACCTCCAATAACTGATCATTTGGAGAGGCTCATTCATCTATCCAGTTAGATAACGCCTAAGGGACATTTAATGAACGTTCCAAGACATAAAAACAATCTGTTTTTGAGCTCCCCCTTTCACATGTTCTTGTATTTACATTCTAAGGGAACTTTCTGTTATTGTGATAAAATCCAAGACATAAGGATTCATTATTTGATAAAACCCAGGTGTAAGTGTACTTCAGATCTCAAAACAATGTGGGGTTCTTTGGTAATTTATGCAATTTCAACAAAGGTCCAATAACAATCTAGCAATCACCGCTCAAATGGTGTGTACTTTTTAGATGGCTCAGGTTAACTTCCCAGTCCAAAAACCCAGTGGTCATCAATAGATGGCAGTACAAGCTTCCCTCTAAGGGGGAATTTTTCAGAAAATGTAACTTTTTTTTCTAATGTATCTTTTTTAGGAATGAAGAAGCATCTTTCAGAAGACCTTCAGCAATTTCCTTTCTTGTCTCATTGGATAGAATTGTGTCCCATGCATTTCCTTAAAATAATCACTGAATAGGGAATAGAATTACAATAATTGGTTTAGACTAACCCAGATTCACACCTATGGATTAGGGGTTAACTCCATTTTTCCCTCAAATAAATGAACTCCTAACATCAGGGAAGAAAAAAGAATTCTGATAGAAAGAAGACCGGTGAGCAACTAACAGTGTTTTCACACTCAACATACCTCTATTGATTAATCTCTCTCTCTCTTCCTACTTCCCACCCCTCTCCTTCCTCTAGACCTTCCCCTCCCATTTAACTCCCTCTCTCTTTCTTCTAGTTTTTCCCACTGAATTCTAAACATGATGAAATTTCTCCCATACTAAATAAAATATTCACACTTAATCTTATGCCTCCTTTTAGTGAGTAATTGGACACTTCTAATAACTCTATTTTTTGCAACCTTCAATTTTTCAGAAGAAGAAATTGAGGCACTGAGGAGTTAAGTAACTTGCCTAAGATCTTGGGCAGAAGATGAAACAGAAAATAATGAGTCTTTATTCCAGACATTTATCACATATAATCCAGACAGTCTTATGTGATAGCTATCATTATCATTCTCCTTGTAACAGAGATAGAAATTGAGGCATAAAGAGGCTGAGAAACTCGCCCAAATCACATAGTAAGTAGAAGAACCAGCCTTAGGAGATGCAGTTTATTGTCCTCCAAAGCTTTTACACTTAGGCATGTCAGAGTTTTAATATTAGTGAGTGGTCTCTCTAGCCTAACATGGATCCTTAGACCATCAATAGTGGAAGAACAGCTATTCAATGGCCTAGGTGCTTTCACATATTATCTTGCTCTAATCCTCTGGGTAATGAAAGTTAAGACATACCTAACTGCATGTACTCAAGTAATATCCATTCAAATATTTCCATGCAATGAGACATAAAAATATTAGAAATACAAACTCTGGGGATTCCAGAGACTTGAAGACCACATCAGCATAACCAGTCACAGCTTACAAATGCTGTTTGTTTTTAAGTTTCCAACCCATTTGGATCCAGACTTGAAGGGACCAAAGAAGCTATCTCTAAGCCAAACATAGGCTTTCTAAGAAAAATATTTAATGTAGCTGATTTCAGGGACCTGCTACAACAGGGAATCTATCCAAGTTGTTCAGTTCGTGATGATGACATATCTACTTTTTCTGCTTTACATAGTTTGGTATTTTGGAGACTTTACATCAAGTTAGAATTCTGATCAAGTGGCTTTTATAATATAATCTACCTGGTCACCAAAATAGCAAGAATGGTAATTGTATAGGACGGGACTTTAAAGAGACTTGTCCTGCATTGGTTAGTTATTCCACACCATTTTCTATTGAATCATAATAATTTGGAAATTTTCTGACTAAAAACAGTCATGCTTTGATCTGGGAGGCTTGTGGCTCACACAGGATAGTTAAGCCCTTAGAGCAAAACTAAACTCACTCCATGAACTCAGAATTATTTAGGAAGTCTCTCTTAGTAATTATTTTCAAGTCACTTATTGAGGGTAATAAATATTATTCTTAAGGTAAAAATGGATGATCTTGCAAAGAAGCAGTAAGTGATGGGTCAGTGATTGCTACAAATAAGATGCCTTATCATGAAATGAAACTGTTAATTCTTTTCCAAATGCATTCAGAGAGGTAGGTATAATAAGTGACTTCTTTTATAGTTTTTTCTCACAATGTGACACTAGGGTCTTCAATTTACAGATAAGTTATATTTAAACATGATTTCTACCATCACAGAAAATTATGACTATTGGATCGTATACTCACTTATTTAGAAAAGCAATCACTTGAGATATTGTGGACCCAAGTCATAGATAATAAAGTAAAACTTGTATTAAATTATTTTATTGATAATAAAGATAATTTATTGTCTTTATAGTAAACTGAGAGCAGAAAAAGTATGAAAGAGTTCCACAAAAATTGTCATTAATCTCATAATTCAGATAAGCACTGTTCATCATTGGTGTATTTTTTGGGACACTTTCCTGTGCTTACACATTATTTTAGACAATTGAGATCCTAATATAGAAGGTATTTTATATCTCATATTTTCTACTCAGTATTTATTTAAAGTACCTTTGTACATCATCTATTCTTCTTACAAGTCACTTTAATGTCACCTTGGTATTTCATAATTATATAACATAATTGATTAAACTGTTCCCCTTTATAAAAATATTTGTGTTATTTTTAATATTTATTATAAAAATACTGTGAAATACAGCCTATATGCATAAACTCTGCCTATATAAATATATCTATATCTATATATATATTTTTTTTACCTAGAGTAGATTCCTAAGAATAAGGAATACTGGACCAAATATATGTGTAGAAGAATTCTTCGTGTTTAATATGTGGTTAATATGCCTCAACTATAATTCAGGGGATTATCTGCTCAGAGACTCTATCAATCTTGCAAATAATGCTAAAAGATATTACTTTTTCATTAAAATTTATCTATCACCATTGCTTCCCAGTGCTATTTGCAGATAAATCAATTATTCAAATGCCTAATTAGACTCACGGAGTGAAAGAACAACATAACAGAATTCATTCTGCTTGGCCTGACAAAGAACCCAGAAGCACAGAAACTTTCATTCATTCTTTTTGTGTTGATCTACTGTCACAACCTGGCAGGCAACCTGCTCCTAGTGACAGGTGCAAGCAGCACATACCTGGGCTAACCAAAATATTTTTTCTATTGTTCTTGTCCTTGCTAGATAGCTTATGCTCTTTTACCATGGCCCCCAAAATGATATTTGATCTTTCTACTGAAACTAAAACAGTGTCCTTCAGTGGGTACATGACTCAGGTGTTTGTAGAGCATTTCTTTGGAGGAGTTGAGCTCATCCTGCTCACCGTGCTGGCCTATAACCACTATGTGGTAATCTGCAGGTCGCTACACTACATGACCGCAATGAACCAGAGTGTATGTAGCCTCCTGGTGGTCATATCCTGGGCTGGGGGATTTCTTCATCCTCTGATTTAAATACTTTCTGTGGCCACACAATCATTGGCCATTTCTTTGGTGGTTTGTACCCTCTGTTGATTGTCTCCTGCACTGACACTAGCATCTTTGGACTCTGTTGCTGCCATCAGAGAGCTGTTGTGTCTGCTCACTTTTTCTGTTCCTATCACCTCCTATGTCCTCATCATTTGCTCCCTCAGAACTCACAGCTCAGAAGGACAGCAGAAAACTCTCTGCACCTGTGCTTCCCATGTTACTGTGGTCATCTTGTTCTTTGTGCCCTGTATATACACCATTACGGGACACCAGTGCAATCTAAACTGTGAGATGTGGAAAACATGGTCATTATATTAACTTCCATGATTACCACATGAGAATCACTGAACAGTTTGAAACTCTGTAAAACATATTGAAGCGTTCTGGTAAAGACTTTTACTAATATGGATAGAGATTTTTTAGAAAAGAAAAAAATGGCTCTAAATGCATATTTGCAGTTATTTACTCCTGAAATCATGAAAACATCAGCAGCTTTGGCTATGTGTATGACTTCCTTGAGAACAAAGCCTACTGAAAAGAAAAAGGCATTTTTTGATCACAGGATAGACACTTTTTAAATTTCACTTTGCAATTCTCTGAGGAATATTTCAAATCCAGTTAAATCTCTTCCTGATAGCTTGGCAGTGGAAATGATTAAAATGTCAGATAACAAGGACAAAATGTCAGAAAGATTAGGTCACGATATAAAGCAATAATGTTTTTCTAAGTTCTTCCTTTAATTCCAAAGAATGATTCAGATCCAGAATATCTTTGATTCTCAGCTCAGCTTGTCAATAATGTGAATGACAATATTCCAGTTTGGGTATATTAGACTGTTTTGCTGTTTCTCATGGATGGAGTATTGCTGTTTCTCATGGATGGAGTGTTCGATTAGAAGAGACGAGTTAGTGGTTGTGAAAGAATATCAAAAACCTCCTTCGACAGAAAAATACTTAACCATTTATATTAGAGAACCTCACTGGAGCAAGTAGCAGATTCAGAGTTGCATGCACAGATAAAGCTATTAAAATGAGAACAAGAATTGCAGGAAAAACTAAATTACCTGCAATTATGCCAGATGAACTGCAGATCATTATTGGGGCAGAGACAACGTGGAAAGGTATTCTTTGTGTTTTAAAATGTTTCAGCACAACCAGCTAAAGAGGAGAATGGTTTATTTCTTCTTGGAAGGGTTTTTAGAAACCTATTTCCACAGTATAAATTCCATGAACTTTTCAAGAAACTACATTCATTGTCAATGCAGATGCAGAAATTAAGATAACTACTTTAAGCTATTGAAGCATCTCCTTTACAGAAAAGGTGACACTCCAGTCTCTGAAGCTGGTGTTTATTTTGTCCAGGACTAATGGTATGGACAACTCCTCTGGGGCTTAACTCTTACACTGCTGTCTTCACCAGTTTCTTAGTGTCTTAAAATAGATTATTAATACAATCATCCTGTCTTATAATCCAGCCACTATCAAGAGAGGTTTCCATAGTTTAAATGGTTTGATGCATATTCTTGTGACATCGACAGGAGACTGCCCCCACCTCAAGCAAGAATGATGTTGTTTTCTTCTGTGTCAAACTAATCAGCATTTTCAAGCATTGTCAAAGTGCCAGAGTGGATATATGACAGCTAAGGAAGCACAAAACAGTGGTTCATAGATAAATTGGCTTAATTTGTTTAGTGGTGGGAGACTGTGCAGTATAGGATTTGAGGGGATTTCTTTCCATAATTTTGTAGGTCTATGTGGGCATTATAACATAGCATGTATTAATCAGGTGAATAACCTTTAGAACCTCTATTTTGGGTCTAGGGGAAGTGATAAAATGCCCTTAAAATATGAAATACTCTTACATATGAATTACAGTTTTGCGACACAAAATAAAACTAAATATAAAATCACCCCCCACACTGCAATGAGGTAGCAATGGAGACAAATAGTGATTTTGTGTAACAATCCATATAAATAGATAAGCTTGAACAAAATCTAATCATATTTTAACAACCAGTGTTGCCAATGCAAAAGATTTCATCTTTCAATTAGAATATGTGGGTTTAAGTTAATTTTGCTCTCCTTTCAATCAGGTCCATTTTCATTCATTTGCATGTAAATATCCTGTTTTCCCAGCAAAGTTTGTTGAAGAGATTTTTATTTATTCATTGAGTCGTCTTGACACCCTTGTCAAAAATCAATTGGCCATAGATATTTGGATTGATTTCTGAGCTCTCAGCCTTATTCCATTGGTCTATATGTCTGTCTTTGTGCAACTACCATGCTGTTTTGATTTCTTTGGTTTTGTAATAAGTTTAATGATAAGTAAATGTGAGGCCTCCACATTCATTCTTCTTTTTCAAAATGGTTTTGGTCATCCAAGCCTCCTTACCCTTACATATAAATTTGATGATAGACTTTTTCATTTATGCAAAGAAGGATGTTAGGATTTGGATTGGGGCTGCATTGAATCTATAAATCACTTCTTAACAATATTATTTTTCCAATCTATTGGCACAAAATATCCTTCTATTTGTTTACATCTTCTTTGATTTCTTTTTAGCAATGTATTGTAGTTTTCTATGTACAAATCCGTTACATCCTAGGTAAGATTCATTCCTAGATATTTTATTCTTTTAGTTGCTCTTGTGACTAGAATATTTTTCTTGATTTCTTCTTCTGATTGTTCATTATAGAACAGTACTGATATTTTCATGTTAATCTTGTTACCCTGCAACTTTGCTGAATTTTTTATTAATTCTAGTAGCTTTGTGTGGATTTTTAAAGATTTTCTGTATATAGGATGATATCATCTGCAAATAAGGAAAGTTTTACTTCAAGAAGAAGGATTTTTTATTTCACTCATAGGGACCCAGAAATACCTCTTCTGCTTAGATATTACCAAAGATGTCAAAACCTGCATTCTTTCTTTGGGATTTGATTCCATCTGGCTATGCCAGGGGAAGCATTAGTAGCTTTCCCATTTGGCCAGAGGCATCAAAGCCTTGTCATCAGCATCAACAGGTCCTTTAGCACACTATCTCATATGGGAGCACTTCTGCAAGTAATTCCTGTCACTGAACCCAGACTCTGTGAATCCAACCCTTCCAAAGATGCATTAAACCATTTAATTATCTATAATAAATACCTTCAATTTAAACTAGCAAAAGATGATTCATGTCTTCAGCTGAGAACAATGGCTGATATACCAAACTGACTTAGATGTCTCCATTTCAATTTTTCACTAATATTAGACTGCCATCAATTTCAGAAGAATTCCACTTAACTGTCTTTTTCATAAATGTAATTACACTTCAGTGGGTCAAGTGGAGATTACAGTCATTTATTCAGGAGATGTTTATTAAACCTTTATTCTCTATCAAGCTTTCTTGTATGTGCTGCAAATGTTGTAGTTAAAACAATTAATGCCTCTACTTTCATGACATTTATAATCATGTTAGGAAAGAAAAAGAAAAAAAACAAATACATTAGGTAAATTAGATTGTAAAAATGCCTTAGAGAAAATGTAAGATAGTGAAGTGATAGAAAATAACTCAAAGAAATAGTTTGTTTTACAATGGATGGTTAAGGAAGTGCTCTCTAAGAGGGGGCATTTGAACTGTAGATCAAGTGATATGACAAACCATAAATGATAAGATCTAGAAGAGGGTAATTTCAATAAGTTAGAAGACTTAGTGCAAAGACCTTAGTGCAAAAATGAGGCCATCGTGATGGGAGATCTGTGAACACAGGAGAGTGGGACCATATGAGGTCAGAGAAAAGAACATTTGAGTGGGGAGCAATTGTGCCGGGCTTAATAGATCATGAAACGGCCAATTAGAATTGTGTGTAAATTTGGTTAAACAGAGCTTTCTTTCTACTAATCTTCTAAGTTCAGCTTTTCTAAGTGAATACAAGGAAGTTACATGGGAAGAAAATTATCTAAATTAAAAGAAAGGTAGGGCAAAAAGAGACAAAGTAGAGATCAATGCTGTGAACTGCACCAAAAAGGCCACTAAAGAAACTGCCAGAAAGGACATACAAAGCTACTGGGCAAAGGTGGTTGCTGGAGAAAATATGTTTTATTTATCTTCATCATCATCTGAATTTAGAGCTGAATTAATAATACATTTATTGTTGGTGGTGGTCTTCTAATCCAAATAGAAGACAGTGGGTAATGATAATAATGCAGGTCAAATAAAATCCCCTTAC
>JAQZBX010040459.1:0-22666 GCA_029593785.1 Cabassous unicinctus | reverse complement strand
TTTTTTTTTTTTTACAATTTATTGAAGTATATCATTCATACATGAACATACATAAACTATAAGTGTTCAGTAAACATCATGAACTTACAAAACAAACATGCATAATATCATACAGGTCTCCCACACATCACCCATCCACAAACACCCCACTTTGTTGTGAAACATTTGTTAAATGTTTAAAGAGCATCATCAAAGTATTACTACTAACCATAGTCCATATCTTCCTCCCCTATACATTTTTTTAAGGATTTATTTATTTATTTATTTATTTTTATCCATTCACCGCCCCCCCACCCCCCAGTTTTTGCTGTTTCTGTGTCCATTCACTGGGCAATTTTCTGTGTCCATTTCCTGCCCTCTCTTCTCATCCTTCTCCTCCTGTCTTCAGTGGACTTGATCCTCAGAATGTCTGATGTGGGAGAAGCATCCTACTGCCTAGACCACATTAGTTCCTGGTTTTTTGGTGCATCTTGTCTTGGCTTTCCCTTGTGTTCACTCTCCTGTTACATCATTATCTTTCTGCATGGCTTGTGGGGCATGACAGCACAACCATGTGCAGGACCTGGTGGCTCACCAGCTCATGGGACCTGTTGGCACACCCATGCATGGGGCCTGGCAGTTCACCAGCTCACAGGGCCTGGAGGCACACCCACTCATGGGGCCTGATAGAACACCCATGCACAGGGCCCGGTGGCCCATGCACCTTCTATATTTTTCTTTTTTTAAATTTTTACTGGGAGGTCCCGGGGATTAAACCCAGGTCCCTCCATTATGGGAGACAGACACCCAACCACCCAAGCCACATCTGTCCCCCTGCTGTATCTCTTAAGTTTACCAAAGATACCCAAACTTACAGTCTTTTGCAATACAGGATGGTCATATAATAAATCAGGCTTAATTTATCACCAGCATTCTAAAAACCAGACCTAGGGAGAAAAACTAGGTCTGGGGACACATGCATGGTTTCTAATTTAGTGAATGCTTAGCCTACCCTGATTATCACAAAATCAGGACAGTGAGAATATTTGCACTGGTCAAGGTCTTTTTCCAAATGCTTTGCTGATCCATGCTTAGTAATAATTTCTCAGTTGCATGGAGGCTCAAATGCAGGAGCCATGTCCCAAATTGGGGTGAAGGTGGTGAGTTTATTATCAGAGTTTGGTTTTGAGATGGGCCACATTTGATTAATAAGGAGTTGTTCAGGAGCTGTTAGGCATTAATTATAATTAAGCTATGTTTCATTTTTCCAGGAATAAGGTTCATACATACAATCCTTAAGATTGAGGAAGTGGCATATAGGCTTGTTTTCTTTATGTAGGCATGACATATATTTCAGAGATTTTTGCCATTTTATTTGAGAAAATAGCAGGGTTTCAACAGGATGGAAGTGTAATATTTTGTTAGCTGCTCTGTAGCCATTATCTATTGAGAATACATACCTATGACAATATGAATGCATTCATATCCCATAGAAGTACATTTTACATGCATTTTCCCCCATATATCATGCCACTATCAGTACCCTTTGCTAAAAATGTACCTTTAATATAGATTCTGTAAGAACATTCTTATATTTATATTCTTAACTACAATTTTCATTCACTTAGTCTTAAAGTTCACCATTTTATCTCTAACTTTGCTTCTATCCTCATGTACAGACACAACCTTCCATATTCAACCATGTACACACTCACACTTCAGCATCATTAATTATACTCACATTGCTGTGCACAATCACCTCCATCCATTCCCAAACTATTATTATCAACAAAATTATAAATATTGCACAGATTACACAATCCTAAATAAATATTGCACAGCTAACCAATCCTAAATCCCTCCTATCTTCTAGCAACCTGTCTCCAAACTCTACCTCCATGAGTCTGCTCACACTCCTTATTTCACATCATTGAGATCATGCAGTATTTTTCCTTTTGTGTTAGCTAATTTCACTTAACATAAAGTTCTTAAGGTTCATTCATATTATCTAATGTGTCAAAATTTATTCCTTCTTTCAGCTGAAAAATATTCCATTGTATGTATATATCACATTTTGTTTTTCCATTCATCTGTTGATGAAGACCTTGGTTGCTTCCACCTTTTGGCAATTATGAATAACACTGCTATGAACACCGGTGTGCTTATATTTGCTTCTGTCAGGGATTTCTATTCTATTGAGCATACACCTAGTTCTGGGATTGCTGGATCACATAGGAACTCTCTTCTTAGATTTCTGAGGAACTGCCAAAAAGTCCTCCAAAGTGGCTGAACCATTCTCTCTAGCACCAACAGTCAATGTATATTCTTATTTCTCCACTTTCCCTCCAACACTTGAAGTTTTCTTTTTTTAAAAAATAGCAGCCAGTCTATTAGGTGTGAAATGGGTGGAACAGGGCATAAATGGGGCGGTGAGATTCTTCAGTCAGACACATAACATTAAACATTTGTCAAGACCTATGTATCTGTAAAACACTAAGTGTAAACCGTAATGTAAACTATAGACTTTAGTTAGCAGCAATGATTAAATATTGGTTCAACTGTAACAAATGTACCACACTAATCCTAGATGTCAATAATAGGAGAAACTACGTGTGTGTGTGTAAGGAGTTATATGTAAATTCCCTGTATTTTAGATGTAAATTTTCTGTAAATGTGAATCTAAAACTTCTCCAAAAATAAAATTGAAAAAAAGGTCTTATTTTTAGTTAGTAGTGTTTTCATATCTTAGATTATTTTTAAATAAAGCATTTATCTATCCTTAAATGTAACATTTAACATATATAGATAAACAGAGCTATTATATATACCTGTGATTAGGTTCAAACTGAATCTTAGTAAAATTTCACTGATTAACTTATATTGATGTTGTTAGTTTTTGTGTCATTTGATTTTCACTTACTATAATTACAGATGTCATATTCTGAGGAGGATATGACAACTTGATATAACCTCACATGGTTTTAGTGAATGCTCAGCACTCATTATGGAGTGAGTTCCAATTCTGTAATCCCTGTGAAGGACTCCCTAATGTTACCTCAGTTGCTCCATGTGCCTTTACACTCTCAGATCCATCCAGCCCTCTGGAAATACCTTTTGAACTCTTTGGCTCATCACAACAGATATTTGCCCCATTAATATCTTCCCACTGTTCAATTAGAGAAAGTTATTAGAGTCATCCTGTATCTCCTATAATTATCTCATAATGATATATTAATATTTATTGAGTGTATAATTAAGGCTCAGGAAAAATATACAATTTAAAGAATAACTTTCAATTGGATGCTATTTGCAGATTGACCAAGATCTGAAAAGCTAGCTAGTTTATCTTTGAGAGTGCCTTTGATGAAGATTTTTGCTCATTTGCTATCTCTGTCTTTAACCTTTTGAAATGAACTTTCATTTATCATCATTCCTCAAAGTTTACACCCAATAAGCAAATCCCCAAGAAATGATCTCCCATTAGCTCAATGCACACCTGCTTCAGCCTTACTTATTCTGCTTTGTTTATTTTTGTACTAAGATTTATTTATTTGAATGGCTATTACTATTGGATATTTACTTTTATTTCAATAATATTCACTTTTTTCACCCAGGAAGGGTGGATGTCCACCATAACAATCCCATAAAAACAATGTACTAAAAAGTTAATTCTTAAGACTGAATTTAAGATTTAATCCAATAATTTTCAGTACATCATTTTTAAATCAATTATGCAAAGAGAACTCATATGTCTATTAGAACAAACACATCTTTGATAACAGAGTGAGAATTAAATCTATACTTAAAAGTCCTTTTGAAAAACATTTTCAGAAACAAAATACTGAGTATAATTTCAGTATCATGTTGTCTTATAGAAGTCCAGCTATCTGAAATAAAATCTGTACCAGTTTGATAACACTTATGAAATCCAAAAATAGATATTGGATTATGTTTGTAAACTGGTCCGGCATTCCAGGCATATTAGATTATATTGGATCCAGAGGTTTCACTTTTACTTGATTAAATAATGATTAAGGCTTTGTTTGGGCTACATCAGTAGGACGTTGCATCCCAGCCCCCTTGGTGGGTGGGGACTCACAGTGAAACTGCACTGCAGATAAGGAAGTTTGGAGTTTTGGATGTTGGAGCCTGGGAAGTAAGGACACAGAGGAGCAGAGAGAAGGCTCAATTAGACACAGCAGAAGCCCTGGGAAGAGAGATGAGCAATTTGCCTGATATTCTACAGCTGGCCTAGTGGAGAAAGCACAGCACCTAAGCCTAGAGAGAAATGAGCCCTGGAAGAGAAGAACTCAGGAAGCCAAACTCTTGCAGATGTCAGCAGCCATCTTGCTCCAACACGTGGTGACAGACTTTGGTGAGGGAAGTAACTCATGCTTTATAGCCTGGTAACCACAAGCTTCTACCCCAAATAAATACCCTTTATAAAAGCCATCAGATTTCTGGTATTTTGCATTAGCACCCCTTTGGCTGACTAATAAATCTTAAATATATTTCCTTACTTTCTTTTGAGGTGTTTTTTTCTGTAATAAAAGAAGAAACTACATCAAAATGCTTCTATACCCATCTCTTACAAATATTAAAACTTTTGCAGCATTACAGGATCAGTTCAAGTCTCCTTCCACTCAAATCAGGTTTTTAAATTGTCAAAGCAAAGTTTTAGCTATGGATACAACCCGGTTTATCAGTTTAGTTACTCTTTGAAACTAATAAAAATATTTTTTATTGAAAATAAAAAGTTTAGCACTAGGATCAGGGATGTCCTTACTTAAGCTTATCAATGTCTGACTGATAATTCAGTCCACAAATTAGACAAATTGAAATCAAGTTAATCAGAATTAAAATGCACTATCCTCCCCTTTTTTTCTTAGTAAAGTAGCAATCAAATTGTGAAAATGAACAATATCTACAATATTCTATTCATTAGGTCTATATGTTAATTGGCATATTTAACACTCAAGTTAAAACTTTTCACTCTTCATTTCTGAGTTCTATTATCTTTCCATCAAGGATGAGTTCTTTGACTTCCATTGCTCACATCACAATACATTGTGTAAACATTTAAAACAATCATCATTTAATACTTACACATATGAAAATTTGATTATTATGTATATCTAGCACTATATTGAAACTGCAATTGCTAAAAGGCATGATTTTGTCTGTCCAAAAAATTGTATGCCTTGGGCATAATAGTTTACTAATATATATTAGTGAATGGTGAGTCAAGAAATGAGTTAATTATAGCAAGATTTAGCAATTCTATTATGCAGCTTTATAGTTATTAGACAATATATTAATATTCATGTATACTAACAATAGATAATTTCCAATGAAATGCTAGAAAAAATATTAAAAGCACACAGTGAGAAACAATATTAGAAAGAATAAACTCTTCAGAAGTTCATCAGTAGAGTCCATATAACTGAAAAATGAGTGAGTAAATGAAGATCGAGTAGGAATTACACAAAGAGGCAAAATTTAAAGGAAAAAAAGTGGGGTAAATTACTTAAGAGCTGCAGGACAATATCAAACAGTTTAATGTGCATTCATTTAGCACTGAGCAACAAGAATAGTGAGCGAATGGACCAGAAGAAATATTTAAAGAAATTTTGGCCAAGACATTTCTAAAAATAAGGAAAGATGGGAAGCAGATGTGGCTCAATTGGTTGGGCTCCTGTCTACCAAATGGGAGGCCCTGAATTTGATTCCTAGGGTCTCCTGGTGAGGGCAAGCTGGCCTGCACCCACAGAGAGCTGATGGCCTGTGTCTGTGCCCATGGAGAGCTGATGGCCCATGCCCAAGGACAGCTGGCACAGCAAGATGATGCAACAAAGGGAGACAAGCAGACATAGAGTCAATGTGCAGCAAATGGACACATAAAGCTGACAGTAATCACAAGTGGTGGGGGGGAATAAATAAAAAAAAGTAAGTCTTTAAAAAAATAAGGAAAAACATCAAATCACATGGCCACAAACCTCAGTGAACACTCAAAAAGGATAAATAGAAAAACAGTCAACTCACCATAAAACACATCTAGATTCATCAGCCTCACTGATGAAAAAAAACATTAGTGTAAAATTATGAAGGCACTCATGGGGAAATACATATCACCTATAAAAGAGAAAACATAGTTATTATAAAAGTCTTGCCATCAATAATGACATTAACAAGAAGATAATGGAAAGTTATATTTAAAATACTGGTAGACTTAAAAAAAAATTCCAGAATTCAATTACAATACCCAGTGTAAGCAACTTTCATATATAAGAACATAAAAAAGTCTTGTGAGGAAAATTAACACACACACAAGCAAAGTGAAAGAAAAAAAAAAAAACTTCATGCCAGCAGACTTGTGCTTTAAAAATTACATGCACAGCAATATGGTAATATAAAGACTGGTGTGGGTAAACCAGTCCTAAAAAGTAGAAATGAAGGTAAATATATCAAATATTTGATTTGTTAACTTTTAATTGTTTTAAAAATCATTGCCTAAAGCCAAACTAGGTTGATGAACTGGGTTTAAACCATATATAAAAGTAAGATTTATGAAAAATAACAAATTGGGGAAGAATAATTTTATCTCCATTATTTTATTGGTCTAATTTTCTAAGCTATGTCACATATTATTTTAGGTAGACTATGATGAATTTAACATGCATAAAATAATATCTAGAACAGCCACTGAAACAGAGAAAGTAAAAAATTATAAACAAAATGTATTAAAGTAGGATATTACTAGAGTCACAAACAATTATGAAAAAGATAGAAAATGTTATAAACAACTTTTAGATGTAAATTTGATAACAGTTGAAATGTACAATTTTAAATAGTATATTTCATCTAAAATCAAAAGAAATGTGTAACATAGTCCTAAGTCTCTAAAATAAATTGTATTTTTACTTAAAAGTCACCCAAATGAGAAAAAAATGTAAAATAGTTTTCCTAATGTAAAAATTTCACCTTTCCCTCAGACTGGATGGTGGACAGAGTACTATGTGAAACCTATTCAACCCAACAGAAATGGAAAATATCTTGGGAGATAGTAGAGCAAAAGCATAAAATAAATCTGCGGCCCAGGAATACCACAAGGAAAAGAGTCACCCATAAAGCCTAGTTATCTAGAGTCTGCACTATTGCACACAAGGACAATGCCCTCCCTTTGTTGAGTCACGTTTCTGAAGTCCTTTCTTTAACCAACTAGCATTTACCTGACTAATACAGGTTAAATCCCCAGCTCAGTCACATCACCTGATATACATTCTTTCCTATACATGGTTCTTTCTTTCTGTAAACATTTTCTATAATTGTATGTTTGGGTATATTTTTCAGCTATCTCCAAAATTATAGTGTCTTCTATTAGCAGCTTTAGTGATGTCAGCAGACAACA
This sequence comes from Cabassous unicinctus, assembly GCA_029593785.1. Taxonomy (NCBI): domain Eukaryota; kingdom Metazoa; phylum Chordata; class Mammalia; order Cingulata; family Chlamyphoridae; genus Cabassous; species Cabassous unicinctus. The sequence continues at coordinate 15,279 of JAQZBX010040459.1, read as the reverse complement.
TTCCCTTCTCATCCTTTTATTTGTTCATAGTTTTTAATATAATAAAGTAATATATGGTATGTTTTCAAATCTGAAAAAAGAAATATATATTTGTAGAAAAAATGTTATATGGTAAAGTAATGATTAAGAATTTGAGCTCCAATGTCTGTCTGTCTGAGTTCTAATGTGAGCTTGTCCTAAAACCTGTTGCCTGACCATGAATTAAGTTATAAAACTTCTGTGTGTCCTAGTTTCATGGTATGTCAATTCAGTCATTCAAATATATTTATTTAGTCATTTTTCTAACTATTGGAGATAGTATTGAAAATAATTGGTGAAAATCTTGTGTTCACAGAACTTTCAATGGGTAAGAAAACAAAAAAGAAAAAGAAGACATGAACACAATATATAGAATGTAAGGTTGGGTAAGTACTATAGAAAACAAATGAGGCATTGGTGTGAGTGGGACAGGTGTGCTTTTAAATAGCATGTAAGGAATGGTCTTAAGAGTTAGAAAATTTAAAAAGGCTCATGCAGTTATCTTGGGGAACAGGATTTCAGGAAGAAGAAAAATTGGAAATATTCCAGGCAGCATATAAATAATGTGTATAGGGAAGGACGAGGAGGTATGTGTAGTCATTCCTAAGAGAGTGTGATAGACAAAATGATAAAGGGTGAGTTCATAATAGTAAGGAGTAGGAACAGGATCATATTGGATCTGTAGATTTTTGTTTAAAAGTTTATTTTTACTCTAAAAGTGGTAGAAACTCTTGTAAGTTTTGTGAAGAAAAGTGATATAAGACAATTTATGTTTAACAGTATCTCTCTGGCCTCTTCATTGAGATTAGACTCAAGGAGTATAAGGCAGAAAACAGGGAGTGATATTATTGGGTTGGATGATGCAGGATTGACAGGTGGGGTAATTAAGGTGAGTGGTTTGGAAGTTCCAGGGAACTGGGGGAGAGTTGGGAGAGGGAACAGGTGAATACTGGGGATTTGTGGATATATGGTTGAAAGTACAAAATTGGGAATGCTCTTATGGCAATACAACAAGGAGGGGTTGTTGTTTGAGGGTGTTTGATGGGGACTTTTGGGACAGGACACACTTGGAGCAGGCTTCTAGGGAGTGTGTGAGTGATCATTTTGTCATAATGTGTTGCATCAGTGAGTGGAGACCCATATAATGAGTGGGATGGAGTTGGACTCCCATCCTCAGAATGACCAATTTGTGCAAAATAGAGAGAGAGGAGTCTCTTGAGAACATTGGGCAGTTCATAATAGGGGAAGACAAACCAGTTTGTCAAGACCTCAGTGTTGTGGCATGTAACTATGAATCTTGTCATCCAAAGAGTGAAGCTAGGGGGTCATTGTGGGCCCCAAGGAGAGGGGTAGGGAGGAATAGAATAGATTGAACAGAGGATATTTTGTGGGCAATGGAAGTGTTCTACATGATCTTACAATGATGGACACGGGCCATGCTAAATATCATCAAAATTTATAAAAGCGTACAGTCTAAAATGTAAACTATAATGTAAACCATTGAACATATTTAGTAGCTACATTTCTCTATTTGTATATCAGTTATAACAAAAGTACCATCCACATATAAAAAGGTATTAATACAGGAGAGGAAAATGGGAATATATTGGATATATGACAGTCCTCTATATTCTGCATGTGACTTTACTGTAACTTAAAACTTCTTTGAAAACAAAATGAAAAATAGTAAGACACTGGGGAATAAATGGAAGAAAATATCGCTGTACAGACAGTGCACCAGATATTACAGTGATGAAAGGCAAAAGGTCAAAAACATTTTAATACATTTCATTATTTAATATCATAATATTTTAATTTTATTTTATTTTTAGTTTTTTTAATTTTGTATGTATTTTATTTCTTATATTTAAACTTACCATTATTATTTCATTTGCCTATTGCTTGAATTTGGCTATTTTAATGGATTCATTTTTGAAGAAGATTTGGATCACAGAAGGGTTACAACTGGGACAGAGGAGGATCATTGGTGTGGAGTGTCAGTGATGGGGGTATGTGGGAGGAAGTTCACCTGGGCATGCATATAAGGTTTATAAAAATGTTCAAATGTTCACAGGGCATTGTCACAGTGGGTGGAGAAACACTCAATACATGAGAGAATACTGAATTCCCTTGTTGGAGAGCTCTGCCACATTCTCTAATGGAGCAGCAACAGTTCCCCAAGTGCAGGGGCAGTGATTGGCAAAGGAGGATGAGCCACTGATGGGCCTTTGATATTAATGACTATGTTTATGAGCCTTTGCTCTTGCAATTCAAACTTAGCCTATTGTTGTGGGGTGCTTAAGAGTTGCCTCCTGATAGCCTCCTTGTTGTTCAAATGTGGCCTCTCTCTAAGCCAAATTCAGCATATAAATTCATCACCTTCCCCTCAGTGTGGGACATGATTCCCAAGGATGAGACTCCCTAGCACTGAAGGATTACTACCAAGCACAAACTAGCAATGCAACTGGACCTCAAATAAAAGCAGTAAAAGGTAAAGACAAATGAGTTTATATGGCTAAGAGACTTCAAAGTGAATCAGGAGGTCATTCCAGAAGTAAAGCTTATGAACATCTCAGCAGGATCTCATAGACTGCCATATTGGATACTATCCCATATAGTAAGGCTCCTGAGGGCTCTGGAGACACCTAGATGTAGAAACCCTCTGATCTTTACATCTAAGAATTAGCTTGGAGGTCTTTCTCTGCCCACACAGAGAAATCACCACTCCTGCTTATCTTATCTCCTTTACCTCCTACCTTATCTCCTAAGTATGTCACTAAATGTTTCTGTAATCCTGCTTCTCTATTATAAGCCTGGAATTCTTATGAGATTATTTACACTCCTCATGTTCCACCATACCTGCCTGATCCCCCTGCACATGTACCCTGATGTTGACTGTGAAAAAATCCTGAATAAAAAGCATGCTGGGGATCAGCTTGGGAGAGTAGCTTCTTCAGCATCTCTCCTCCTGACCTCTCTCAACCTCTGTGCTCAGAGTAATTTTATTTCATAGTTGCAGGCTCTGCTGGACAGCACCCCACAAGACTTTGCAGGACAGATTCCTGCAAGTGGTGACCCTGACGTGATTCCGGTGGTGCAATCACATATCAAAGGGATGAAATTTATCTGGATAACTCATCATCCTAAAGGTAAGGGAACAGTAAAGCCCACTTGGGATATTTTCTTAAGTGTCAAGAATTCAGTGAGGGGTATTATCTATTTCAAAATGGGTTCAGGACCCCCAAAAGAGCAAAAGATTTTTGTTAAAATCATTCAGCAATTACTAAATGCAGCTAACTGTATGGTAAAAGAAACTCAACTATTCATTTTATTAAAGTTAGTCCAAAATATCTGCCCATGGTTTCCCAACAGAGGAACATTAGGTTTAGAATTATGGGAACAAGCAGCAAAAAATCTGAAAAGAAAATATAAACAGGGACAGAAAATTCCCACCTCTGCTCTTATAACCTGGAGCCTAGTAAAAACAGCTTCATGTCCACTTTACACCCTTCCCAGCCCACTCATCCTCCAAAGGAGTCCCCACCCAAACATCCTTAAGCTTTAGACAAAGAGGAAGCCCTGCTTCCTCCTCCTCCACTGCCTCCTTCCCCAACTCCTATTAAAAACTCCACAATTCCTAAGGAAGAAGAAACTTTACTCTCACTTCCTCTTCCTCCACCCTCAACCTTCTTTGAAACTCAGACATCACACCTTGCTATGATAAAATGCTTAAAAGAAGCTGGAGAGGCTGGAGAATGCCACACTTCAAGTGGTGACACTGGTGGCTCTCCAAAATGGACAGCCACAGCATAAATCACTTCCCTATGCAATCTTTAAAGAGCTAAGGAGAAGTATTAATGAAAATGACCTTCACAGTTCCTTTACTAAGGGGATTTTAGACTTCATTGTTAATAGCTATCAAATATGCCCCTGGGGTTGGAAAGTTCTTGTAAAAACTATTGTTGCCACAGCTCAACTTAGTGTTTGGCAACTTGAATATCAAAAAGACTGCACTCAACAGGCAGAAGTGCTGAATAAAGTCCTTATCAATGAGATCATGCTTGTAAGAAAACATTTGGCCAAAAGGTTAACTAAGATAAGGAAAACAGCCACTCTGTAAGCCCCCTACTGCCTATATGATAATGTGGCTGTGGGCTTGTGGGAGCTAATAAAATTAAACCGCTGGAAGAGCAGGAAGACTTGGCAGCACAGTTTCCAAAAAAAATTCTCAAAAGCAGTAAAATCAAAGATGTATGTTTCTATTGATATATTGTAACTTGTTTTATGTTAGTCTGTTTGTTCAATATCAGTGTATATTTTGATACCTCTGGATGATAACATTAAATTGATAAATGAAAATTATTAAAAGAGCTCTATTCAAATGGCCAAAAATTAAATAATAAATAAATATGGATAATAATTTTAAAATAATAAAAATATTTATCACCAAATTGAATCATTATTTTAACAAATTTGTTTAGTGTTGATGGTAATTGTATGTTGCAAAAGATTTACTTGGAAACAGTTTCCAAAATCATTTTGGTAACATGTATAGAAGGTATATGAATGTGTTTTTATTGTTAAGGAAAAAGAAAGTAATTTTATCCTAATATAAAATGACTGATTATTTGGAAAGAGCAATATGTGGGGCAAAACCTGAATGAATAAAGTGCAGAAAGTGCACAGAAAAGGAATTTTTGTCATCAAAGTTAAGTAAGATTTGATGGGCTTACCTATAAAGTTTTAAAAGCTCTAGTATCAAATTGATACAAAGTTAAAATTTTGTCCTTTCTAAAGTTTCTTAAATCATTGGTATGTTTTAGTAAAGTTTTATAAAGAGTTTTTCTCTTGAATAATCAGTATACAAAAAAGAAAGTCTGTTTTATCAAAATAGCTTCTTATACTTTAACATTGTTTCTTTGGAGAAATAAGTTTTGCCACTTTTACAAAAACATAATGTTCAAACCTGCTTTCAAAAGTATATTTTTATTTCAAATTAGTGCAAAAGATTTGTTCTCTTACCTTGAAAAAAGTAAAGTAATAAAATAATTAAGTTTATTTAATATGTAATAGTTTGAATGGAAGGTGCTTACAATTGTTATAAAATTAAAAGAAGATTCTCTAACCTTCTGTTAAATTTGTACAAATAAAAGCTTCATAGGAATATTTAATAGATGTATTAAATTCCTAAAATTTAACAATGTTTATGTCACAAAAATGACATTTCTGCCTAAAAATCAGGAGGTGGATGCTTTAACTCATGTTCATCTAATTTACCCCACCTCTGCTAAAGCAGCAGCTCTATAGCTGCAAAAAGAGAACAGCCATTAAGGGCTGCCAGGGGTAGTGCATAAAAGTAAATTATGGTAAATTAAAATAACACCACTGCAGTAGGCAGTAGTCCCAAATATTACTAATTTATTGCAAAAGATTAATATCCAGTTATGTCACTATCACTTTGTTTTAAAACTTGTTAAAGCTTTCTTTAATATCTCCTTAAACAAGTCAAGCCAGCCCACATTCCCCTTCCTATAAGAAAGCCAACTATAAACTAAGTTTAAATTCAACACTGTGAGTCACAGCCTCAGTTCTGATTAAAATGCTAAAAGCAAAACCAATGCAGGTATTAAGATAACAAATTAATGTGCTTCCTCACAGCCCAAATAATAAAATAATAATTTGTCTCAAGCTACACAAAATAGAAAAAAATAAAGTCATTTTCACCATGTTACTAGCCTATATAACCTTACTAGTTAGGAATCTTAACCTATAAGAAATAAAAGTTTATTCATTAAATGTCTACTCATTAAAAGTCTTATTATTATTTATTGTTATATAATCTACTATAATTATGAATTATGTATAAAATGCTTAAATACTAATCAAAATTTTAACAATACAATACATTATGTACTTAATTAATTTAATAATTTGTAAGTTACACATAAATATATATTATTAAATTTGTATGTAAATCTCTTCTTTTGAGTTTAAACAATCCTAAAACCAAATGTATTTAAAAAAATTTAGTAGGTATTATTCAATCCTAAAAATAAAACATCATGCAAACAACCTTGTTTATCAACAAACCAATGTCTTGCTAGTCAGCACTTTTCATATTTTAGGAGGAATAATGAGAACTAAAACAATAAGCATATCGTGGTTGTTTTGTAACAAATAAAAACAGATAAAAGTGCATTCCAAAGACTGTTGTGTTCCTGAGAAGGGTGACCACTTTCTCAGGGACTGATGCATAAACCTTAGAATGTACTGCCCAGAGAGTGTTGTGTTCCTTCCTGAGGAGGCTGGCCACTTCCTCAGGAATTAACACAGTGCTCACAAGTTGGCATCTATAATATCAAGTTCATTAATCCTGAACACAGTAAAAAAGATAATCCCTAGTCAAGCCAATTAAAATCCCACCCTAAGAAGAAGTGCTCTTTGCAAGTGTTTTCAATCAAAACTCTAGTATCAGCTACTAATTCAAAACTTCCCAACCAAAAGCTAAATGTTAGTAAGTTTATATGTAAAACTGCACTATCATTCTATAACTTTGTTCAATATTAATTTAATCTTTTAATTGATTATGTTATTCTTGTTTCTCACTCTAATTATCAGTATAAACTTATTAAACTAGATATACATGTTACATTTATCTTGTATATATATATCCAGAACTCTAGCCAAAAATGACCCAAGTATATCAGTGTGTCCCCCAGTTTAGTAAGCATGAAAATGTATTTATACATATCATGAAGGATTGAATTATAACAGTTAAACACCTGTTTATAAACAATCCTTCACTTATTTTATATTCTTTCAATTATTAACAAAAGTTCCCTAACTAGTTATCAATTATAAGCCCTGCCACAAAAAATGCTCAATAGCCCTAGCACTATATACTTTAAATTTATATAATTGTAATAAAAACAGCCTTTCAACAGTGAAAAGCATTTCTCCCCTCATCAGGAGAGTCATCAAATATAAACTAAACTTCTGTACAAGGAAATGTTAGGGAATAGATCATGGAAAGGACCTTGTAACCTCATAATGGGAGGGAGAGGGTATGCTTGCATGCTTACACCAACAGGACCCTGGTGGCTGCCAGCAAAAAACATGATGCTATACCATGAGCTGGAAGGATCACCCACTCAACCCAATGCAACAGATGGAGAAGATGATGATGGAGGAACAAAGGAACTCCCTGACATAACCATGCTGTAACATTATCCAAACTGAGGGAGTAACTTGGGGGAGTCTTAAATAATTAAATGTAAAACATTCATTATTATGCTTATTACTTTCATTATTTCAGCCATTATCATAGCTGCCACTGTGGCAGTCACCTTAACAGAATCTGTTCAAACTGCTCATGCTGTTACTCAAATTATGATCAATGTTACTGGTGAAGTTTTAACCCAAACTCATATCAATAATAAGATTCTTACCAAACTTGATGCTTTAGAAGTCTCTATCCTCTGGATAGGTGAAAAACAATAAGCTCTGCTTACCAGACAAGATTTGCAGTGTGACTGGGAACATGTTAAAATTTTTATCACCCCTTTGCCTTGGAATAGCTCCCAACTTTCTTGGGAACAAGTTAAAACTCACCTTCAAGGAGCCTTTTCCTCCCATTTACAGGGAGAAGTACTGGCTCTCCAGCAATGCCTGGAACATCAACTATCTCAAATGCAACTTCTTGCTCAGCAAAAGTGTTTCAAATACTTAATGATAATTTACAGTGGATAAACCCTCAAATTGGTTTCATGGCCTAAACATATGAATCTAGACAACATCTCTTTTTGGAATAATCATGTTTCTTCTTTTATTATCATTTCTTAGGTTAATCTGCCCTTTCTCAAACTCACCATGCTGAACAGAAAATCATTGATCTGGCTGCTGCTTCATCTCTCTCATCTCCCACATCCAGAAATCAAGAACAAAGAAACAAAAGTGGGGAGGTACTTGGGGCCCTTTGGTTAAAACACCTTTGAATTAATTTTTCACCCCAAGGTTTCCTTTCCCTCCTCACCTGCCTACCTATTTGCCTGACTCTGTGACCTCTTTGTCTTCCTGCACAAAGTTTTTTTTGGTTTCTCCCTTCCCATTGTTCCTATCATAACTTGGAGGTGTCCTATACATGTACCAATCATAAGGTTGCCTTGTGCCATGAGCCTAGCATCCCAAAGTTGAGTAAGCTTTCTAAGAGCTGGTGTCAAACAGTATGTCTCCTGCCCAATACTAGTCCCTCTCTGTATTAGAAACCTAGGTTCCCTGAAACCCATGATCAGAGCTGGGGCCCCACTTATGGGTGGGGAAGTCCCAAGGCTGGTGCTGGGTGTGGAGGCCATGGGGGCATAAACTGTCAAAGAAAACTTCACCCTGCTTGGCCCTGGAGGATGGGTGATGGCCAGAGATGGGTAAGATTCCTCAAGGAAGGAACAACCTAAGACAGGCACAGTCACAGAGGGCCATCAGGAGAGAATTTGAGGGCCTAAGGAGGTAGGACACTTACCCTCACCCCTCACAAGGGAGGTCTCCTGCCACCATGGCTATTTTGTTTCCCACACACAGCTCAGTTTGGAACCCAGATAGCAGACAGCAACCTGGCCTTTCTATTCCTATCAAAATTTGTCTCCCATTTATTTACTTTAAACTATCAGGAAGGGGACAGATTTTATAAAGGACTGTGTCAAGATACTTTCCAATCTTCTTTTTATTCTTATTTAAACAGAAAAGGGGGAGATGTGGGAACCCCTCTGATCTTTACATCTAAGAATTAGCTTAGAGACCTCTTTTCTCTGCCTACACAGAGAAATCACCACTCTTCCTTATCCTATCTCTCTTATCTCCCACCTTATCTCCTAAGTATATCACTAAATGTTTCTGTAATCCTGCTTCACCATTATGAGCCTGGAATTCTTATGAGATTATTTACACCCCTCATGTGTCACCATACCTGCCTGATACCCCTGCATGTGCACCCTGACATTGACTGTGAAAAAATCCTGAATAAAAAGCATGCTGGGGATCAGCTTGAGAGAATAGCTTCTTCATCTGCTCTCCCCCTGATCTCTCTCATCCTCTGTGTTCAGAGTAATTTCATTGTGACATCATGGGCTCTGTTGGACAGACCCCTGCAAGACTTTGCAGGATGGATTCCTACACCTAGGTCCTATGGTGAGGGCAGTTAGCCCCAGAGGTTGGTGTCTTGTCAGTGGGCCCTACTTTGGAGTTTGTGCTCCTGAGAGTGACAGAGTTGGACTCAATTCTGTCCTCTTTACACATGACTTATCTCTCCATTCTATTTAAACCTATACTTAGTGCCAGAGTTTGTAGGTGTACATTCAAGAGACTCGAATCTTTAGGCTATCCACATGCCAGCTAGGCCCAGAACCTCAGCAGAGTTGCAACACCTACTTTACAGCTCATTGGACTCACCCAGGACAACTAACAGGGAGATGATGACGGACAACAACCATGCCAAGGAAAAGAGAGTCTGCAACTGCAAGCAAGATACTCCCATCCATCTTCCCCATTAGATATAAGCTCCCTCTCAATTAGAGGTGGAAAGGACATCACCATCCCATAATCTGCTGGATTGAGGAAAGAACTATGGACTAGAGTGGACTTACTGGTATTCTACTATAGACATATTGTGATTTTTTAGCAATGGAAGAAATTACAACATTGATGTGGCGGGAGTGACCACTGGAGGCTCTCGGGGCATGGAGAGGGAAAAAGAGTTGTAATGTGGGGGCTTTTTGGGGACTTGAGAGTCATCCTGAATGACATTGCAATGACAGATATTGGTCATTTTATATCACCACATAACGTGCAGAACTGTGTGGGAGAAAATGTAGACTACAATGTGACCTATGGTCCATGCTTAATGGCAAAGCCGTGGGATGCATTTATCAATGGCAGTGAATGTGCCACACCAATGAAGGATGTTTATGTGGAAGCGTGTGGGAGGTGTGGGAAGTAGGACATATGGGAATGTCTATATTTTTTGTATAACAATTATGTAAACTAAGTATCTTTAAAAAAATAAAAAATATATATTTAAAAAGTAGAAAAAAACAACAACGTATATTTAACAGTATCACTCTGGCCTCTTCATTGAGATTAGACTCTAAGTTTAAGGCAGAAAACAGGGAGACAATCTAAAAGGTTGTGGTAAAAATTTAAAGATTAGGATAATGGTTTTTTGAGCAAGGTGGTAGCAGAGGAGATGTTGAGAAATAGTGACTTTCCAAGTATATTATGCAAAGGGAATTAATGTGATATTCTGATGGACTTGATTGATGTGTGTAATGTAAAGATAATGGCAGAATGACTCTTAAGTCTTTGCCTGAATAAGGAAGAGAATAGCTTTTCATTACCTGAGAATAAATTTAAGATATTATAAGTATCTGAGAGTTATCTTGTAAAGATAAAGTATGTTAATTATAAATCTACAGCCCTTTGAATATTGTCCAGAACTCAATAGGTGCTCACTAAATATAATCTGTTTTTACTCTTATTATAGTATATCAATCATTTGCAAACAAATATTATTGTTCATATTTATCATACCCTATTTCAGATTTTTTAATCATTTTTAAGTAGTTCAATGTTTACCTTTACAATAAATAGAATTTTGACATACCACTATACACAAATAATTTTGTCTTAAAAATACTTCAATCACTTTTTTCTTTAAACATGATATGCACTGACACACATAATGAAAATAGAAGGAAAATGTCAATAGCTTACTGTGTTCACATTGTCCACTGGTTATATTACATTTATTTAGCAACATCATATATGGTTTCTAGAATATATTATGTGGACAGGGTAGTCTTAGTTTAATTAAAACAAAAACAATTTCTGAACTTACTACTGTCTAAAAAAGTACAGATTCTGTTGTACATAATTGATAAGAAAAACCAACAAGATACATTTTCTAAATCATAGAAATGTACATAAATGAATGTAAAGACAGCACAGCAAGTTTATAAAAAACACCAGAAAATGAAAAGTGTTCATAATGAAGACAAAAATACATGTATTAGATGAGAGATTTGTTTTAAAAGTATGTTATTAAAAAATAAATCCTTAGCAAAATACAGCTAATGCAAACAAAAAAGGAGGAACTACAATAAATTTAATATCTATATAACATACAGATCAGAGCAAAAATAAATCTTATTTAATAATTCATATGGATATTATATATGACACTTAAAATTTTGTGTGAATGCAGAATGTAAAGGAAAATAATTTACATTTTTAAAGTGCTTGAATAAATTAATAAACAGCAATGAGCCAGTGAGATTATCAACATTTTCATATTTTAAAAGTTTTGTACCTTATATTAATATTTCAGAATCATTCAAGAAATTGAGCAATTTAAATTCTACAAAGAAAACCTTAAAATAAATTGAAATAATAAAATAACTTCAAGGGAAATATATCTAATAACCATTACTTAATTTTAAATAAAAAATAATCAAACACAGGAAAATTAAGAAAACATACTTTCTTAAATATACATTGAATAGAAGACAAAATTAAAACTGAAAATCTAGATTATGTAAAGACATTTTTGAAAGGAAATATTAGCAAGTTACCTGAATAAAATTTATGGCATTTCACAAAATTTGGATTGATATGCAATTCTTAGCTTTGCAACTTTTCTCTATTAAAGTTCCTAAAACAAATAAGCCACTATTATAATTCAAAAATTACAACTTTTTAAGGAACATAAACATATAGAAACCATGTAAAATGAAATGATTTTTAATCATGCTAAAGTTAAACAAAGACATAGAGATTATTGCATATAGCTGATGCATGACAGAAAGATAGGGTTTTCAAACGGTTAGCACATAGGTTCAAAACAGGTGTAACTACATTTGGTATTTTACTTCATGAATATACAAAACTTCATGGCTTAAAGCATTGCAAGATAAGATTCTTGATTTTGTTCATGTACAAAAAAAAATTCATCTCTCAAAATGAAATAACAAAGGAATCATCAAAGGTTACAATGATGAGTGGAAAAGAAAAGCTGCAAAGCAGAAACTTAAAATGATTTTAAAAATTTATATATACATATAATATATCATACATAAACATAAGATCCATCTAGAAGATGGGAACAAAACTCTCAAAAATTAAGATATTTCAATTTTCTGTAATAATTTAAAATGTACACCAAATTTTCTTCAATGTGAACATACACTTTTTCTTTAACTCAGGTCTATCACAATAATATTCTTTTTTCTATACAAAAACTCTTGTGAGCTGAAAATTCTTTGATAATATAAGCATTGTGATGATCCTAGTAAAAATTTACTAGTACTACATTAAATAATTTACATTCATAACTTGATTTAATCTTTAATGTATCTGTAGAATTTAGAATTTTTTTTCTTGTACAGTTGAGGAGACCATATTTATACTTTTAGTGACTTATGAAGGGATATATACTTAAAAACCTGGCAGATCTAGAATATAAACTCTGGATTTTCAGGCCAAAGCAGAACTCTTTAATACTATGCTATATTTTTTTCTACAGAAAAAAATGACTAAGGAAATTGCTTTTCATAATAAAAATCTATGAAATTGGAATATACATAGGGGTTGTTATGATACAATTTGCAAGGTAACACTACATTTTTGTTATTGTTGATGCACTGACTTGCCCTTAAAACACAAACATTTAAATTAAAGGTTTACCACATATTTCATGGCTTCCAATTACTATGTAGATGTCTAAAACATATTTTGTAAATATTCCAGATTATGTGTAGTTAAATAGAGGAAGGTTTAACAGAAATCCAAACTAATTAAAGGATGCTACTTTATTTTAAAATAAATACCCAAATAGAAAGAAAGAAACAAGGCCTACATTATATATAAATATCTTTGCAAAACCCTTTAAAAATATTCCAATTTTTCAGATAAACTAAAATGCCCTAAATTTGAGATAAATACTGAGTCAAACTTAATGAAAATTTTCTTCCAGCATTATCTGTCTAGAAATTTGTCAGCCTCAAGTTTTTCTCATAAGTAAAATATGTACACAATTTAAGGAGAATGAAATTCCTGTGATATGATTTTTTTCCTTTGAGATAACTAATGCTTAATTTCTATGCTTGTATATACAGAAAGTAAGAGAGGGGGAGAGAGAGAGCAAAAGAGAGAAATATAAAATAAATCAACATAAAAATTTTTTTCCAGACTGCTCAAATAGAACGTTCACTGGGCAATTATTTTTCCCAAATACACCAGGAACTACTGTGAACACAAGCAAAGCAGTGTATCCCTTGCCTTTCATCCTGATCAAGTCATGGCATCTCTTATATTTATAATTGCTCATAAAGCAACATTTGGTCTTCTCTGGGAACAATTTCCAAAGAAGATTGCTTGGCATCTTGCCAAGGATAAAGGTTTAGAACTAATACATCCATGATAGGTTTGTAACAGATAATTGCCTTTACCTTAGAAATCACATAATGTTGAGCTGCATTTTTGGTATTCTCTTATGACACTCTAATTTATAACTGGGTAAAAGTGTAGGTCATTTCTAGAGAAATAATTAATTGCTCTGTGTCTGAAAGGCAATATTATTAAACACCAAGAATGGGATAGCACATTTTCCTAATGGCACTATCATAAGATTAACCATCATTCATTATACCAATATTAACACACAAAAAAATGAAAAAATAATGTATTTAGCCACCACAAACTTGAGTGCAATGTTTCATTATTTTAGTTTACTGACTTTTATTATAATAAGAGAAACATGTTAGACAAATGAAAAAATCAGCGCTGAGATGACAAAGAGTTTATAATTATATTAATGGCCAAAGGCTTACTTACTCTGTATACAAACATATGAAATGAATTTCTGTGACTCTTTCATTAGTTAACAATAATTAAATCAATTTTCACATAGATTCATGGAAGAATTACTCTTTATACTGTATGATTTCCAGAATGAATTTTTTATATGGATCAAAAAATTAGAAAATTATATTTTATGTATTAGATAAAGCTTCGTATTTACAAGTCTTCAATTCATCAAAAATTCTGTGACTTAGAAAAGCTTGTTTGGTGATTAAAAGCCAGCATCAATTCAAGTCAAAATTGGTCAACTTGGGGTTTATGATGTAGATGCCACCTAAATAAGATCTGCTTACTCCTGGAAAAATATCCATAAGGAGATCTTTCTTTCCAGCATTAATTTGCAATAATTTTTTATAGATATTAAGTTTGTTTTCAAATAATATAAGTAATCATTGAAGAAATAATAATTCACAAAACTTTTTATGACTAATCATTTCTTTGTTGTATTGTTGAGATTCTAATATAAGATCTCTAATAATTTTAAGAATTGGCAGATCAGGAGTAAGAAACAAAAAGGAAACATGAATTTTTTGTCCTATATTTTAACAAAATTAAACATTTATCTCTGAAAATTATTCAATGTCATTTACTAATAATATTCTATTTCTCTTTAATGATTTCTATTTTTTTACATTTTGAAGCTTTGCTTAAGAATGCTATAGTTTTCAGTAAAATGGCCTCTACTCTTATTTTATGCTATACTTCATATCTCTGTAATACAGAGGTCTGATTTTCTAATAATGCTATTTTATACAGGTTTATTTATTTGCTTTTATTTATAGAGATACCATTTTACGTCCTTTATTATTCATATTTTTAAAAGTTTTTCTTTATTGGAAATGTGGGTTTACAGAACAATCCTAAGTAAAACACAGGACTCTGATATACCACCTACCACCAAAAATGTGTATTGTGAAACATTCATTACAATTGACAATGGCATGTTTTAAATATTGTATTAAAGTTCATGTATTTTCTCATGTTTCAGAGTGTAGTGTAGTTCTACAGATACTTTTTAAAAAATTGTTCTCTTACTTGTTATACAATCTAACATTTTCCCTTTTTAAAAATTCAGATTTCTATTTCTGATACTCATTACCTTTGCATATAGACACAACTCTGTATAGAAACACAGCTTTGTATAGAAACACAACTATATCCACTGTACATGTCACTTTGGTGAATTCAGTCTGGAAATTCTGCAGTATAAACTGCATTTCTTCCATGAATCTACATGAAAATTGATTTCATTATTATTAATGAAAGAATCACAGGAATTCATTTCACATGGTGGTTGTATAAAAACAAAGTATGTTTATGATCATAATGTAATTATAAAATCTTTCACCTTCTCAG